>JAXFYO010066099.1:0-15277 GCA_034768055.1 Saccharina latissima
ATAAAAATCAAGGCAAGACCCGTAACAATAAGACTCGAGCGGGAAAAGTGAAAAAAAAAACCGCAAAAGTGATGATTGAAGGGGAGGGAAAATGCCACACACTAGTGAACAGTTCAGGACCATTTTTTTGTTGTGCGCACGACGGAGAGTGCGTCTCACTCGAAATCGGGAGGTCTATATATGACTGCAGGACTGCAGAAATAAGTTAAGGGGTAAACACAGATGGCGAGAGTCTGCTCCTGCAACAGACCAGAACCAAACGACCGACGCGTGGCTCTTGATAGCTATTAGTATTCGTATTGAGCACTGGAATTTTCTAGGAAATTTCGATTGCGCACTCAAAGAATTGGGCGCAAAAAAAAACGAACGCGAAATATCGCACGCAAAATATCACTTCACAATGGGACTCATCGAATCACTTTGAAACAGTTTTCATGTATTTTTTTCCGAATTTTGAAGCCGCCGTGGATTGCCGAAGAGTTACACTCTTAGGAATTGGGGGACAAGCGTGGGTTACATCGTTTAACGAAAGGCCCCACGAACTGGACTGGCGCTGACCCCTGCTTTACTTCGTCGGTTTCAATAGTCATACGGCGAGTGTCAGGGAGGTGTGACCATGGTCCCACCCACTCCTTGTGCCTCCCCGAGAAGGGACAGTGTGCGATACAATGACATTTTCCGGCTATATACCCCGGGAACGAGGAGTTTAAAAATTGTAACTTTTGTGTACCAACGGGGCACAATAATATAATATCGAAACAAACACTTATTTCGTCGACCGCTATATACGTGTACAAAGCGTTACCGTTTTTATTCATAGTGCTGGGCTACACGACTCCACGGCCAACTTGGTCATGCAAAATCCCCCCAAATACAGCAGATGCTTGGTACAAGTCGACCAAACTTAATGCAAACCCGTTAGTCGAAATTATGTCAAGGCCGCGACCCTGTAAACCTATTAAACCAACGACTTGACTACTATGGTACCTGGCCCCATGCGAGCGAGACCCGTCGCAAGATGATTCTTGCTTTATACTCAACTTATTTCCTTGGAAGGCATTATTGGGGGGGAGGGGGGGGGGNNGCAAACAACAAAAAGCGACAACAACAATATCAATACAAAAACAACGACAACATCGACACCACGAAAAACAATAACCACACCGGTCAAAGTGCACAGACAACGGGGGGAAAAGAGCAACTGTGTCTCGAAA
The DNA here is from genome assembly GCA_034768055.1 of Saccharina latissima. Lineage (NCBI taxonomy): Eukaryota > Phaeophyceae > Laminariales > Laminariaceae > Saccharina > Saccharina latissima. The sequence continues at coordinate 1,215 of JAXFYO010066099.1, forward strand.
TTTCTTGAGTTCGACGTCTTCGACCGTTTTCAACCGTCGAGGATGCTAAAACAAAATACGCGCTATGCCTTGTCACTCCGCAGACAAAAACGTTGGCAAAAATAGACCGAACATATACACCTTTCAAACCCACAAAGGAGTGTGCCCCGACTATGTACTACCCCATGAACACCCGCTCCGCCAAGATAGTCACTCCCAAATTAAGACCGCCCCCCCTGAGCTCTGCTGCCCCCCCTCCCTACACTCCAAGAATTTACAGTACCTCCGCGACTCCGTAGATTCCAAATATTGTGCCACAAACGTTTTGACGATTCCACACTGGAGGAGTGGGACGCGATTGGTCGTGCCGTCCAACCGGTTACGGATGCGACACGCCAGCGCGTCGCTAAATGGCAATGTATGTGCCAATCAAGTAGGTTACACGAACCATCGTATGGGCCCACAAAAAAACCTCTGTTGATCGATCCATCAAACAATCAATCCATCAATTGATCGATCCAGTAATTGATCGATCCATCAATTGATCGATCCATCAATTGATCGATCCATCAATTGGTCAATCCGTCAGTTGATCAATCCACCGGCACTCCGTACAAAAATAGTTGAGCACTGCACCAGCTAACACATCTATTCCCCGCCAGTCGCCTACACAGCACGCCAAAATGAACCCAACCATAAACAAAACAAAAAAACGTGAATTAGCCAGCAACCTAAATCGAATTGCCGCAAGCTAAAATGGTTTGTTTCACAAAAAAAAAAATGATGCTACAGGAGCAATGCATCATGACATGAAAGTATTGCTTGTTTCGTGGCACAAAAGCAAAACCTGGAAGGACCAACAAATACTAAAATACGCTCACACGCTTGTTCCCATAGGGACTCCAATCACTTGAGACACTGGAATAGCACAACGCCTCAGCGCAAAACAAACAACTTCGTCCCCATTGCAAATTCCTACAAACGTCTCCCGAAAGACTAGTTCACAACAATCGGGGCCAAGCATCTGAAGGCGAACATGGTTTGAGCGATTCAACGTCACCCGGCTGGGACTGCCTGGCCTGTTTTTTTCGCGCTACACCGCCAACAAGGGTGGAAATTGTAGTCACCCAATTCCGACTAGAAGGGTTAGAATAAACTTAAATACTCCTCCTTGCCCCTCACCCTCACCCTACTCCCTACCACCTTCAACTAACAACGCAGGGGAGCTCAACAACAATGTTATTTTCGTGGATTCAGGCACTCCACACCGTACACTACGGTACGGGCACAACGAGAGAGGGAGGGATGCCTCGGTTAATCTTGGCAGGGATCCGGTTCCTTCTGAGTTCTGCGACCGGTCAAAATCTTCTCGCCGCAGGTGCCTTGGGACCCCGCAAGCCTAGTAGGGCTTGCCACGGCAGCATTCGTGCTTTGCTTCGCTACCTAACACCGAGCCGACAAGGCCTTGCGTTAGCCAGTGGAATCTCTTATGCCTCCCTCGCAATCACAACAATACCCTGTGCTCGAATTCGCGTGAAATCAACGCGCGCAACGCTGGGGCTAGCAAACCCCATGGAGGGATAAGCTCGCCATACAGCGAAGGCTCGTTCGACGGCAACCAACTCTAACCCTCTCCCCCCCTCACGAGCCCTCACAACGAGGCGTCCAAGAAGTGCCCACTTCAAGAAAACGCTCAGCCAGTTGCGCAACGAAAAAAGCCACAGTGTTGACTATGAAAACCAAACCTGAGCCACACATGCTGGAGAACAATCAGCAAAATCGAAAACGTTCCCCATCCTCTTTCACACACCACCCGTCCAAACCTCGACGTGCCCTCGTTCTACCCACCTCGCCGCAGTGTGGGTCTCCATTATTGTCCCACCCTTTTGTGTGTATTACGGTAGTAGGGACAGTACCTGAAATATGGCGAGGATTTATTTACTTTTGCCTAAAACCTCGCTCCGACAAAAACAAAAAAAATCCAGAATTTGGGTGGGGGTTTACTTACCTTTTACCCAGAACCTGACTCCGACAAAAAAAAAGAAACAATCAAGCTTACCCGAGGAACAAACCCTCACGGCTTAGGTATACAGCGATGGGATAAGGCGTGTCTTATTGCGCAGGTCCTCAGCTGGGGAGCCCTGCCAGTCGGAAAAAATTGCCTCTATCATATCACGCGTCCTCTCTCGCCCCATCTCGGGGTCGACGCTATCATCAATGCCACCTTAAGGCCCCTTCCGTTAGACCCTATCGCTCGCTTTCGCGGCCGACGGTCTTTTAATGTCGACGAAAGGGTAATATACTAGCGCAAACAAGCTTAAAATGATAAATAAAAATAAAAAACACACCTACGTCGTAGCAGGTCACCGTTCTGATAACTTAGGGGGTCGAGGTTGAGGCACAAAAACAAAAGATGCGCGCGGGCGAACGATTATCCGTAGCAACTGGGGGGATAAAAACAAGCTCGCATGGTGAGAGGAGGAAAACCAACAAGGGTCGTCCGCCACCCCGTTTAAGGCAGTGACGCCTGTAGACACTTCCTCAACACACAAGAACCCCCCCGAAAAACTGCTGACATCTAGAAACAGGAACCACCCGCGAACCAACCCCCACCCACCCAAGCCATCCCCCGACAATAATGACATACTTGAGGCATACGCCAAGGTCCGCATGTTGCAGTTCACTATTTCTAAGCAACATCAATCAGCGTGATCGCTTTGCTGTCCCCGGTTACCTGACATCACATGTGACAAACAAGACCGCGCGTTATCTTTTTTCTCTGCGCCTTCCCGTCATTCCGTGTATATATAACTGCCTTCGGCGCGCTGTTATCTGCTCTTCATCAAAACCAGGCGAAGGTGACACTAAAAAAGGCCCAGCGATACGTACAACAAGGCTTTATTCTGCCAAAAAAAAACAGAGTGTTTCTTTTTCAAAAGTCTCCCAAGGCGTGGGACATCATCGACTTCTGGTTCTCGCTAAGGGAAGGGCCGCCCGCCTCCCCGCCACCCGACTGGAGGCCACCGTTGCTATTCGAACCCCCCCCTGCACCACCCCCCCACCACCGTTCCTCCTTCTTGCTGCCTTCGATTTCTCCGAGGATGGCATCGACGCTAAGGATGTTCCCGCAGATATCCTCGTTTCCTTCCGCGTTCACGAAGTTTTCGGCGGCCACCACGATCTCGTGTCCGAGGTCGCTGCCCTGGTCGGTGCTCCCGTCCATCCCGCCAGACCTCCAGTCGCGCAGCATCGACCCGGACCGACACAAAGCGGTCGAGTACGCGGAGAACGACGAAAGGCGGTGGCAGGAACGCCTCTTACCGTTGAGCGTGCCGAAGACGCTACCCGGCGCTCCGTCCTCGTCACCGCTGTGATGGCTGCCGGCCCCAGCTCCTTCCCCCGCCGCCCCGATGTCCATGGAGAAGCTCCCGATGGAGGAGCTGATGTCCATGATACCCTCGCTAGGGATGCGCCCGAGCGGGCCGTGGTCTTGGTGCAGGCCATCCGGAGCGACCCCGCTTCCGGGCAGAAGGGGCACGGACAGTCGGCTTAGACTCATGTTGTGCAGGCCCTTTGTGAGTCCCGAACCGCCATCGTCATCATCATCATCATCTCTGGCGTTGTTGGTATCCGCAGCCCCTCCTGCGCCCGCCCCCTTCTCCGCTCTGACAGGAAAGTGGAAACCTTTGCCGTTCCCGTGGTGGGAGCTAGGGTCGTCGACCGGGCCAATGTCTGGAGCAGAGGTGAAGGCTGCCGTCGCGCCCAAAAAAGCCGGCTGCAGTGGAGGTAACGTTTGACCCGCCATGTCTAAAAACGCGTCGGCGGCTCCAGAAGTATCGCCGTCGATGCTCGCCGCCGCCACCACCACCCGGCGGCGCTTTTGCGCACGGGAACCCGGCGATCCCTCCAAATCGACGCTCACCGGAGCAGCCCCTCCACCTCCCCCGCCTAGCTCCTCGCCACCGTCGATGCTTAAAACGGGGCCCCCACCACCACCAACACCACCACCGCAACTACCACCTTGCCACTCGATCGGTGGTACGCCCCTCATGGCCATGCCACCCGCGCCATACCCTGATCTGTGACCTCTTTCTGGGGAGGGCGCCTCGCGCTTGTCGCTGGGTGACAGCGCGACGGTGGGCGGTCGGAGGAAGGATTGCACGCCGGGGTAAAAAGGTCGCCGGCCGAAACCCGTCTTGCTCGCGATTTCGCACATTATGTTGCAGATGTTGCTGCTGGAGTGACACTCGTGGGCGACGTAGGCCTGAGGGTCGCTGCCCGGGTCTGGCAGGCAGAAGGTCCAGCGGGCAGCGGCGGGGACGAGGTTTGCGCGTTCGACCGCGGCTCTGAGACGCCGATAAGTGTCCCCCTGTCCCAGGAGAAAGGACAGGGCCGAGGCGATCAAGAGCGCGTCCCAGCTTAACGGCAGGGCTCTCACCACGGAAGGGTTTCCCCCAACAGAGGGGTCGATTAGGGGGGGCATGGTTTCGAGGATCGTGATCGCGTCGTTCCGGCGGCCCAGCATGACCAGGAGGAGAGCCTTCAAGGACGAGCAGAGAAGGAGTGACAGCTCGACGGAAGCCTGGTTGCAAAGGAGGTCATACAACAACAAAAAGAAACGACGGCGAGTGGGATCGGAGATGCAACGCGAAAGGTAAGGGGGGATAAGTGTGGCGCGAGGGGGAAGGAAGGGAGGAAAGAAGGAAGGANNAGAAGGAAGGAAGGAAGGGAGAGGGGGAGGGAGGGAGGAGAATAGCACGCGTCATATGCGCCGATTGTGGCACGGTCACCAAGCAGGCCGTGTGCACCACCGTCGCGCACAAGCTCCACCGCGGAGCGACAGGAGATGCACGGACTCGCAGCATCAGGAAACGCGAGCAAGAACGCGTGAAGCACCGCGACGTTGACTACGGTACCACCTTCTCGTACGAATCCAACAGATGCGCAAGATATGAAACACGGTGTGATGTTTCACATCGGTGGCTGTCGCTCTGCTTGCCACTCTGCACGAAAATGTAAGGACCGTCGAATATGGTTATTTATGCCCAAACGGTCCTTAAATTCCGTCCAGCGTTTTACTATAAAAATAATGTGAGAGTTGTCTTGTGAGCAATTCTCGAGTACGGAGGCCGTCTCTCTGATGTACGCAACACACACTCCCAAACAACCATACCCCAGAATAATCCAAGCATGCGAAATTTGAGCACGCCGCGATATATACCCACACGCGGCGGCGCCTTCGCGCCTCGTACACCGAACCTAGCCATCATGGGTGGTAGAGGAACCTCAGTGGGGATGCTTGCAAAGCCGGAAAACACCCACAACAGACAACAGCGGCACGGTTGGTCGGACTCGGCCTTACCTCATTGCGGAGCCCACGAATGCAGATGCTGAGGTCCTCACAAAACGAAACCGCCGTCGCCTGACCAACGGGTGGGTTGACGATGACCGGCATATTCGACAGCAAGCAAGAGATGGAATGGAGGGCTCGCCGGCTGGCCGGGAGTGTGCCGATGCCTGGCCTGACGTGGGCCTCTCGCGCGTAGTCCAGGTACTCTATGGACAGGACGAGGTCTACGGGGATCTCCTGCAACGTGCCACGGGGTTTGGAAGGGGGAATTGCGACCACTGTGCTGATAAACGACTTGTCAACATGCCGCAGCGCACGCAAAATATGATGTCACTGCTGCAGTAAACTAGTACCCGCCCAACCATTTACGGTCATATTATCAACTTAGCTTCAGGACGGTCAGAACATCACAGCAGCGCATCCAATAGGCAACGCGCGAAAGGCCACACCTCACTCCGTTTTGTTGCCTTCGAGCATGGTTGATTTGATGAGTCGAAGCTCAGCCCGGGGATCGAGAAGACTGGGAGAACCAACGTGACCGAAACTAGAAACACCTATGTTGCAGATCACCCAAAGCTAAAATATTGCAGCATACTTACAGTACATATAATCATCCAAACTAATACACATTGTGATAATACTTCGTATAATATTACACTTATGTACGATATAAGAACGGAAAGTATCCAAACACATACATATTGCGAGAAAACAATTATATATCTCACTTGCTAAACCCTCCGCGGGGTCAAAAACACGGTTGAAAGACACGGGGAGCCACGGGTATCCCAGCAGCTCTCGGTTCAATATTAGGACGAACCCTTTAAAATACATACGGCCTTGCTGAACACAAATGGAAGCGAATTTTGTGCTCCAAATGAACTGCTCTGCTTCCTCGCAAAACAAGCGCACCCCCACCCAGCGCTTGGTGCAAGCGAGCCCTGCCTGGTCGGCGAAAACCCGACATGCTCCGTCCTGGCATTGTACGGATGCGAGGGTCTACGGTAATACGACTACGGCTTTGCACGACATGAGTTCACCCCCTACCCAGCGACAACAGCATCAAGAGCAACCCCAACAGCAACTCACGTTAACGTTTCCTAGGACTCGCCGAGCGTACCCCACCCACTCAGCGTTGAGCTCGTCTTCGCCTCGATGCTGCCAATACAGCGCCGCCAATGCCAGCGATGGCGCGGTCCGCGACTCCGTCAGGGTTTGGACGTCGCCGATGTGATACCGGAGGGAAAAATGGTAGGCCTTTGCTGATTCGACGTCTCCGCTGATCAAGGCCCCGAGAGAGATCGCTCCGACCACCTAGACCGCGCAAGTCCACCGTATGCGTGAGGAATAGGATTATAGAGTTGTAATGTGATAGTTGGAATATACCTTCATACGTGCTTAATCCGTTAAATGCAACCAATCACCTCGTTGACGGGATCTGGATTCGATATGTTTTCCCAGTGGCAAGAAAAAAAAATTGAAAAGCAATATTCTTAGGGTATACCTGGTGTTACAACCGTATATGGATGACCGGAGGCAAACCAAGCGCGCTTTTCATAAGTTGCCCGGGTTTACAGCTGCTTCGTGCCAGATACATGTTGAATATTGTCTAGCAGCAACAAGGTTAATGTGGACGAAAAACAGTGAAGTTCTCGCTACGGAACTATGGTCCAGGGTATTTTGATTCCCTCGCCCTTGTACATATGAACTATATGCCAGTACATAACTTATAACAAAATAGTGAACAAAGGGTGTACGGAGTATGCCCCCTTCCTTACCCTAGACAACGCTTACAGTCGTCAAATTGGCAGCCAGGGGGGCGTTTAGCCACTACTGCAATACGACGTGCAGGTATTGTGATTTTCTTGCGGGTGAATGTCCAAGAGAAGTCATTTGAAAGTGCGTGCGTGGAAGAAATGTCCCAATCCGAATCCTAACCCTGGTGCTTTGTTAGCTGAGGTGTCTGCGTGATAATTCCTCCAACCGACACGGTACTTTCTTTAACTGGAGCGATCAGCCGTAGCACGCATGGCGCTGTAATGCGCGTTATTGATTTGTTTTACACCATGAACATCAGAGGCATTTTTTCGTGACATTGTGAATTTCNNCCTCTCCCGCAACCCAACCCCTCACGGCATTCCACATGCCTCCCCTCGATCCCTCCCCGCGACCCACCTGCGCTTGGTCGCAAGCAATACGCTCTACCCCCACAGCCGCTGCCGCTGCCATCGGAAATCGCTGCCTCTCCGCGAGGGCCGCGCGCAACGCTTCCTCGGTCACAAGAGGGACAAGTTTCCCAATCGTAAGAGCGTAAATGCCTAGAAACGCTCGCTCGCGGCCAGCAGCGGCCGTGTGAGCCGCTACCGGGGCCGCGGCGATGTCCACCTCGATGTCCAGGGGCTCTTCCGGCTTGGTGACAACAGCAGGTGCGTCTTGGGCTGAGCCGCGGCGGCCGGAGGTGCGGGAGCCCTTGCTTCTTTGTCGGGGCGCGTCTGCTTTAGACCTCGAGTTTTTCGGTTTAGGCCCGGTTTTGCCCTGAACAAAAGGGGGGAAAACAAAACGCGAGAGCGAGGAAGTGTTGTTTTTTTCAGAACGCGATCGATGTGTACGAGCTCGTTCAACACTTCAGTGCACCACATGTAAAAAACGGAGCGACTGATTAGCACAGCCACCTCAATAAAAGATTGTGGCAGGTACACAGTAATATATAGGGGTAGAGGTGGATGGAATTAATTNNAATCCATTAATTAATTCATGAATGGCTTGAGCTAGCTTGGATTAATGAATTACGCCGACAGAGGGGAACGATATAGGTCATGACTTACTTTCGAGCGGGCGACGCGGGAGATCCTACGTACGTACATAATTTATGAAGCCGGTGGTCCGCGCGGTCCGACCGAAAACCTCCGATCGCGTTTTTAGTGCCCCACCGGCGGACACAGCAGTTGATGACACTTTACATTACTCCCCAACGCGAGTTCCTACCGAAGGGCTACCTACTCTATCTCTATGTTCAGTTTTTATCGGTGTATACATATCAGTGTATATATACCAATAATTTAGCTCTACAGTAGTACTGTGGCGTCTTTGCTCGACATTCGTGGCGACAGGCAGGCGGGAGCGTGGGTGTCTGCTTGGAGCGCTGTCGTTTTTCGAAAGCAAAAACAAAGTCAACACGTTGCGCCGGTTGTTTTTACGGCTTTGTGGGGCACAAAAACCCATCGTACCTTGGTGGAGAAAACGCAGCTGGTATCCCGCTGTATGCACTGCTCGCACCGGGACTCTCCCTCCTTCATGACGCACTTGACGCGCTTGTCGTGGCAGAAGTTGCACGCGGTTCTCGGGCTGCGTCCTCGGGCAGTCGGCTGCGGGTGGTTCGGGTTGGTCTCGTAAGCATCATATTCAAACGACAAAAAATGTNNAGTGATACCTAAGTAGGGGCTGCACGACTAGAGGTTCTCCTCGACAGCTATGTGAGTGCGTTCTTCAAAGCAAACCTTTCCTGCTACCCATCGACATGCAAGGGATAAACCACGCGTGTAGTAGTGCGAGTACAGCAGAGTTCGTATTGTTTTGCCGGTCGCCATTTTAGCCAGTATGCACTCTGACCCACGGTCGCCCCNNCCCCCCCCCCCCACCCCCACGACAGATTATCGCTCGTGTATTTGTGGTTTTCGCGCATTGGGTTCAACCTTCTAACGCTCGTCGAACCACACCGAATTGCGCACACTCGCGCTGGCCGTTTTCCGCGCAGGTCTTCGATCGACCTTGACCGCAGTCTGCGAGAGTCGCGAGACGTGTCCTACCTCGTACGAATCGCTGTAAATCAAATTCCGGTCTACCGAGAACCAAAGTTCCGATCGCCCCCGCCCAATAGGTATCGCGGCCACCAAGAGCAACACTGTGACTAGAATGATACTTGTATATCCTTTACCACCCGCATGTGGTCAAAATAAAGCGTTTTCATGCTGGGCACAGACTTTGTAAACGAAACGTGCGGCTCCACGCCGAGGCAGCATTGTGCAACGACACAACTACCCAAGGCCGCCCCCTAGAAAATTCCTAGGCAAGGTATTGCTTTTCGAATACCTTGCACCAGGTATAATACGTATGGTATCCATAGCAAGCTATTACAGAAGCCAGAAGAAGCTTCTATTATACCAATCTACCAATACGAAGGACAGGAACTTTGTTGTGATCCAAACGACATACCTTAAAACGCATCCCATGGAACTTGATAATTACGCTGACCGCGTGCGTAGTCTATACGACGAGTAGCGTGCACCGAATCGCAGGTGGGGGGCGTCTCTACTACTGTAGTTCGTCTTTATTACTTATATAGTTCGCATGCAGTTGTTACACGTACAGTAGCATCACCCGGCCAGCGGGAAATGGGGCGGGAAATAATCCCGCCGCGGCGACAAATGTTGGGCAGGAACTGGAAAAGGGTACAGTAAGTAATACTGCGGCAATTCGCCGACGGACGAAGTCCCGCACATACCAGCTGGTACCATAATCCGCTAAACAAGGAAGCAGCAACAAAGGTGGTAATATTCGCGCTGATCGAGTAGACTAGATGTACATACCACACACTCTTCTCGCGGAACTTTTTATTTTACGAAACGCAGGAGGCAACGCTACAGTACTCGTATCATACGGGTAGTCATTTCTAGCGGCGAAAAAAGACGAGTGCTAACGAGCATGTAAAACGCCACGTTCTGCGCTATTGGGTCAAGCCTCCAAGCCGTTCGCTCAGTCGCTATTACTGCTCTGGAAGTATACGTACGACTCCCATTACGGGGGACCATGGTAAATGGGACCCAAGGTGAACACAAAAACCTACACATTTACCTATTTGTATAAACACTATTTGGTCCTATTTACTTGTGGTCCCCCGTAATACCTGATTTGTGCTGACTAGTAACCCTTTTAGTACTCCAGTGCACACGGCCATATGTTTGGCTCTAATTCCAAGTAATTTGTCCCCATAACGGGACTGCAGTCCTAATTGGGTTGACAACATCAAAACGAAAAAAAAAAGGCCTACGACACGTACAGCACGTACGTGACCTTCCACGTATTAAACGTATCGTATGGTACGAGCGAGCACGTGTAGCGTAAGACCACACGCGCAGTGGGCATGCCCGTGACAGAACGGAAGCAAATCGAGGCACTGCTGTCTGTAACGAAGGCAGTTCAACCGACCTCAACTCTGCGAGCCTCTTCGCTTTCCCATCGTTGAATATGATTTCGTGCATCCTCAAGGCAATGCTCATCCTTGGCCCTTTTTTTTATTTCTTGCCATGTATTACCTTCGCCCTTCCTTTCTCCCCCCCTCTTACGTATTCATAGTCGTAACTCAAATCCGGGGCCACAGAGCAGGCTCTCCTCACCCCCCCCCCACTACGCTTCGTGCCTTGCATTTTTCTATCGTGGGAAGAAACTTCAGCCCTTTCTTCCCTCGTCGAATTGCGCCTATCCACGCAAAACCAAGTACACGTACACACTCTCCCCAGTGAATTCATCTTACGTAATTTTTTGCAAAATAAATATATAAATTCACCATCTCACCACGGTGGGATTTGAACCCACGAAACCAACTCTAGTATTAGCAGCATATGAGAGTAACCACTAGACCACCGGGGCGACCGGCTCTACGGAGTTATTTTGAGGTTATTTTTCTATTCTTGTTTCTGTTTTTCGTTGCGGGACTACTGCTGCTGTGCTGTTGCTCCACTAGCCCCTGCCGTACAGTAAGTGGTACGGCAAAATGAGTACGACGATTTTACACGGCAGGCACATTATTTACGCTGTCGACAACTTTTCGAGGCTCGGCAAGGCGTGCATCGCCCACTTATCTATGATACTCGTATATAGCTCGCTCGGGGCCCTTTGCATGGCGCGGTAAAACGGCAAGGGTACGACGTAATTATCTGGTACCAGGCACATATACCGGTATGCGACACGACGCAAGATAGACTCCCCGGGTGTTCTTCGCTCACGAGTTTTGTGTCCATTTAACAGCGATGTGGCCCGGCTATATATTTCATACGTACCAGGTACTTGGTACCAGGTATCAAGCAACGGGCGGGAAAACTCCACCCGTACGCAGAATGAAATAGCAAACACACGGAGATTGACCCTTCGGCGACTGCTGCTAGGAGTATATACTCAAGACTACCTTGTGCCAGGCAAGTTAGAAACACCATAATACTCGTACTCGTATACGGTCTTGGGTAGTGCTGTCTGTGCGCTGCTGCTGTGCGTATACCTATCGATGCTGCTTGCTGCCTACCAGGTACGAGTATATGCGCATAGTGCTCGTTAACTTTTCGTCCTACCCGTACGATAACGTTATCACTGCTGTGATACTGCTGCTGTAGTTGTACACGAAGTATACTCGAAGCACTCGCCTTTGGGGTCTCAATTCTCGGGCGGCCTCTGACGGGGGGCCTGTGTTCCCCATTTGTCTCCTCGTTCTTGTCCCGCTGGGCCATCTTGCTGCTCTCCATCGCCATACGAAGAGACCCCGGGCACGGCCACAGCAGCGCTCCTCAGCAAAGTAAGCAGCAGTACAAAGANNCTGGTGCTGGTGCTGCTGCTGCCTCCTGCCGAGTGTATATCCAACAGGAACAAACTCTCCACGTTAGCCTTTTTGTCTGTCTGAAGTCTCAGCCCAAACTGTCAACCAACCCCTGGGTTTGGCCGCAAAAAGATAGGACGCCTGTAGAGAGTAGCTCCGCCCTTACGATCCAACAACTCGAGGGGGATCGCTGCGCATCAGCCCCACTGACGAAACTCGCTCAACGCCTGACTGAGCCCTACGCACCAGTGCACCACAGCACCCTAGCGTCTGAGCGTCTGGGCAGCTGAGCAGCTGAGCGGCTGAGCGGCTGAGCGGCTTCGTCAGTGGGCGGTTGCTGTTCGTCGTTTGCCTCAATTTTGCTCCATTTTTATTTCGCCGCATTTTTTGTTACGCCGCCGTAAACGCTTTCGTGATTGGTCTGCTATATCGACTTTGAACTCTTGGCGAAGACTGCTTTACGGTTTCAAAATGCCTCAACCAATGGGATTATGGGAAGCTCGACGTCAATTTACTCTACTATCCTACCTGGTATGTAATACGTAGCAGAGTACGCGTGACACTGGCGGCGACTTGCGGTCTGTCGGGATTCCAAGAAAACCAGGAATATATTCATAACACCATTGCTTGGATGGATGGGTGCATGAGGGTGCGCGTGTGCGTGCGCATGGGTTTATGGCATGGATGGATGGGTGCATGGCGAATGGCGAAGATGGGGTTTGGTTTCCATAGAATATAGGCGGGCCGTACATACAGCGCAGCGGGGTGACATTTATGTGGCAGAAGAAGAAGAAGCTGTTTGGCTTTAGACACATGGCACGCACGAGGTGAATGAGTTGTATGTGCATGCGACGCATGTATTATTGTATGATACGTGATTGTGTTGTGTGTGGTGTTGGAACCATACAGACAGGTCACACGACACACACACGGTGAAGCTGCTTTCTTTGTCGATCACCCTGACTGTAAAACATTGTTGCGCGGTCACATTATACGAAAAAAATGGCAATTTTGCTTCTTTCTGTTGCTTGCGTAGTAAAGTAAAGCTTTGTCTTTTTGATGGAAGATATAATTTGATGGAAGATACCAGGTATCAAGATAACACACGATATCGTACCAGAGGGCCGACCTCGACACTTCTTACTTACCCCCTGGGTACATATTTTACTGCAGCATGCAGCAGCTTTCTTTGTGGTCGATACGCACTAACCACACCCCTAACTACAGTAGTAGTAGGACAGCGAACGGAGAGCACTTTCCGCTCGTTATGGGACAACCACAAGAAACTACGCACACCAGTAGTACACTATTATTATACTGGTGTGTACTTACAGTAGTATATACCAGGTGGGGTATAAAGCACCGCCTTGAGCAAGAGCAGCCGATTCGAGGCGAATTGGAAAATAAATGCGACCCCTAACTATACCACCATTGGTATTGCCCTGGACTGCTGTGTGTTGGGTTTACTCATCTTGTACGAATAGTATATACATCGTACCCCGTACGAACATAATATGGTTACAACAGGAAAATACCATGTGTTTACTGCTGTGCTCTACTCGCACTGCTGTTGTCGTACTCGTAGTTATTTAATTGTGAGGTACGAGTACACAGCCCGCGGCACAATCAACCGCAAACAATGTGGAAATTATAAATCGTAAATCGCCGATGAAAAGGAAATACATAAAAAAAGCTAAATGCGGCACCGTTGTTTTTCTTCCTCCTTGGACGTACCAACAGCTTATCTTATTTTTGTTATATGCATTAATCCTTGTCACTGCTATCATACCAGTAAAAGCATTGCACTATAATTCCAAGGAAGTTTGTTTATAGAGATGTGGGTGCAGTTTCTAAAGGGATACTACAGTATTTATTATTAGCAAAACATGCATCTCGTAATCCCGTTTGCCATCCGACAGTACAGTAGTAGTAGTAGTGTGCAGTGCTTTTTTCAACCCGCGATACCACTTAATTGGATACTCACACACTACTACTGTACGTACCAGTTATGTACGCGTACATACACACTGACTATAGTGCTCGTGTCTCTATTCGGGTACACACAATAATCTTGGTGTAAGTATGCATTCCCTTCAGGCTTGATATGCTTTCTATACGCACCCCCTTCCCCGGTCTGATCCACTATTGGGT
>JAXFYO010066680.1:0-11612 GCA_034768055.1 Saccharina latissima
TACTGTACCACAGGTATCTGATACCAGGTACCAGGTACAGGCAGTGTGTCGTAACCACAGGTACTTCAAGTATTATATCGTGTACCGGTACCAGCTGGTACGAGGCACAGCAGCTGTACCCTTGTACCACGACCAGATATATATACACATGAGGACGATGCCGTCAGCATGACCACTGCTGTACAAGTGCCGTCGCCGACCGCGTTTCGGTGCTCGTACTCGTACTTTACCTCCGTGCATCCATAAATCTATAAATCTCTAGAGTACTTACATACGGTGTAACGGTCAGTCGTGCTGTTGTAGGTCGTCCTCCTGTACGTAGCTGCGAACCTCCACCTTGTTCGGGTGTGTCTGCGTTTTAGTGTACACCAGACACATAAGCCGTTGTGATACCTGGCACCTCGTACCTTTGGTACCCTACTTGGCCTGAGGAACCACCGGGTGATTTTTTTTGGGGGGGGTTATTTTTCGTCGCCCGTGAGGTGGTTTCCGTATTTGGGGTGCTCTATTTGAGTTTTGGTATTTTTATCACCGGGGGTGTTTCTCGTGGGGGGGTTGACATCGTGGGGGGTGATATCAGTACATCAGTACGATAAGAAATCCTTTGGCGAATTTAGCACATTCACCTAGGGCAGCAGATGATCATGATAATATGGGAGGTTGGGGGCGATGCAGCAAAAGCTGGGACAGTAGTTGGTACATTTTGACACTTCCAGGCAGGTNNCATCCCTTTCGAGACGGAACGGGTATAGACCGGGGGGGGTGATAGCAAGGGAGTGATACCGGCAACGCGTAAAAATACCCGTGTTGCTTGCATGCCACTTGATCTGAAAGAGCCAGGGGAGGCACCGCGCTGCTGCTGCTGCTGCTGNNGAGGTGGTTTGAGGACGGGCGAAAATGGATGCGATCGTGGCTCTCGAGGCGTATCAGCGGGCGGTGCCGGGGCCACAGACGCATCCTGCCCTCGGTGGTGTACCGCTCGTACCGAAGGGCTCTACGTGCCCCTATTGAATGTTATTGTCCATGTGCGGTGTCGTCGCGCACCTTGGCGCTGGTTTTGTGTCGACCCGGGGTGATAGCTTGTTGGTGTTGTTTAGAAGCCCTGTCACACCGCACCGGGGGGGTGGTGTCTAACGATCCCCGGTGATTAACTCTATTTTTTTTAGTTTCGCTTTTTTTTATCACCGGGGGTGGTTCACTGCGGTGGCGTGATATCTCCGACCACATACGGTAATATAACCTATATTCGTGTAAACGTAGTGACTCCCAAGTTCCAACCTCCCAAGTAATCGCCGGTTGCTGTACGTAGAGAGTAATGATGACCTTCGAAATCAGCAGTGCATCAGTCCAAGATGCAATAGACCTATTGGTCGAGCAATAGACCTACCGCGGTATATATGTCAGTACGTCTCCTGATATTTATACTGCAGAGCAGTAGACCTACTCTGCCCTTGTCTACTGACCGTACGTGGAGCAGTAGCGTGCGTAATACCCGGTAGCCGCTGTTGTTGGCTTACGCGCCTACGCGGGGGTCTTCAACAGTGTCATTCGATGGCCTCATCTTGCGGGCGGTTTTAGCGACATTTGTAATACTCGCAATATCGGAACCAGCTGCCAATACCCGGGTTGGTCGGGCGTGGTCGGGTGTTCTATTTTAGATGGGGAGCGCCGGTATCTCAACGCCCCATGAAGCCTTGTTTTTGTATATGCATTACGTTCTCTGTCTGTAGTCTACTAGTAGAACTACTCTGGCCCTTAGGTTTCCCGCATCGCAGTAAAATCCCGCCGTCCCCAGTGGTATAGTGGCATCCCTCGTGACTTTGTACGTCGGTTTCGCGAGTTCGAGCCCCCCCAAAGGAACTTTTTCTCGTGCAGAAATCGACGACGAAATCGCCTATTAATAGCGCGTGTACGCACAATTTCGACGCGAGTCGACGAGGGAAGAAACTGTTGCAGGTGCTGTTGTAGGTGCTGATGTCACTGCTGCTATTGTTGGTGCTCTTGTTGGTGTTGATGTTTTTGCACCTGTTGGTGTCTTTGTTGCTCTTGATTTTGCTTGCTGTTGCTGTTGGTGTTTGCCGCTGTCGCTATTTAGCGTTGCTTGCTGATGTTGATGTCGCTTTTTTTTTTTTGTTTTGTTCATGTTTGTGTTGGGTGTTGACATTTCTGTTGCTGTATGTATCGCTTTTCCTTTTGTTGCTGTCGGCGCGGATATTGGTATTGACGTTGATGTTGATGTTGCCGTTTTTTTTTTTTTTTTCCGTTGGCGTTTTACCGTTGCCGCCGCTTTTTCCAGACGTGCGCACGGCGCAGCACGCGTGGGAGAAGTCGTGCTACTTCAACATCGACTACAAGATCGACGAGGGGAATTCGGTGTACGACGCCATCAGCCGAATGTCCGCATACAACGTGGGCTGCCTCATCGTCACCAAGAACGGGGTGGTGAGAAAATACGCTATTCGGAGACCGCGGTTTGACCCCTTGACTGACAGACGGTTTGACTCCTTGACTGACAGACGGTTTGACCCCTTGACTGACCGCCGGTTTGACTCCTTGACTGACCGCCGTGACGGCACCCTAAACTATGAGTATAACATATATTAATTAAGCCAGATATAGGTCTTGACGCTCCCAAGATATTATAGCGTCTTTGGTGGTGAGTCCTACAATATGCCATATGGGAGGCTGGGGTTTGACCCTTTGTCTTGGCGCGACCGTCCCCCTGACCGGTCTGCTACAACAGTAGCACATTTGGTGCTGAATCCTACGTGACGTTATGCTAGGAGACTTGGAGCGCTGGTTTGACCCCTTTTGACTTGACCGCCCTGACCGCCCCCTACACGGAATAGTTAGCGTGGCAAGGCCAAAATAATCCTTGACGCGCCTCAAGCGAACAATCTCCTATCAATGCATCTTGGTGAGGCCTATGCTTTATGATGATGAGGATGTTCTCTCATCAACTCATTTCCCTGAAATCCTGCCTATGGTGACAAAACAAACCGTAACTAAAACGTGCATCTCGATGGGAGAAAACACATATAGGAGGCCGCGGTTTGACTACCTTGACTGACCGCCTCTGACCTAAACCCTAACCCTAACCTACACTAAAACTATAGTAATATATCGAACCCAAAGTAATCCTTGACGAGCCCCCCAAAAACCGGTCTCCTCTAGCCAGTAGCATCTTTGGTGGCGAGTCCATAGATGAGGCGTTTTTCATGCGGACGTGGGTGTGGCCACCGCTCTCATCGTTCACGGACACCGTTTCACCATAGGGGATGCGGAGTTGTACCTTTTTGTGATGGCGGTATCTGGCGGCCTCGCTGCCCCCCGTGGCTCATAACCCATACTATCAGTAGGCGGTTCGGTCGGCAAGACAAAAAATCTACGTACGTATTTGTTTTTGGTCGCCGTCTCTGGGCCCCAGAAGGGTACGTTAATACGAGTATTAATAGGACTGCCTGTAAGTTAGTTGATTGGTCGGTCCTCTACCCGTTGATAACTACTGCTTGCTCTTACCGGAAAACAGGTGTCCGGAATCATTTCGGAGCGCGACTACGTGTGCAAGGTCGCCCTTCTTGGCAAGCATTCCAAGGACACTAAGGTGATATTTTACTCCAGCTGTGGGTTAGGGTTGGGGTGAGGGTTAAGGGTTATATATGCTGCTACGGTGGTTCGTCTACCTAATTTTTTGACACACCGTTTCAGTAATCGTGCGTGCGATGCGGCGCGTCGCTTTTCCCCCTATGAATAGCCGCGTTTTAGGAGAAGGGACGGGCGCGGTCGAATTGCCGCACGGAGTTCCTCGAGGGCGTTTTGATTTTGGGGGAGTTCGTCAAAGGCGTTTTTGTCTCGGGGAGGGAACTCGAAGGCTTGTTTATATGGTTTTCGCCGACGGTCACGCTTTGTGACCGTTTTGTTGTTGTCCTTATTCCATTGTGATGTTTTACCCCGCCGTGTTGATGCAGGCTACGATGTTGTTTTTCTGCCGTCGGTTTTCTTACGTAGGATGCGCTCTTTGGCACGCAGTTGTAAAATCGTCGCACGTACCGTAGGGACCAGGCGGTAGGGAGTAGGCGGTGGGGGCGCGGTAGTCGTCTCGGCAGCCAATCAGCGCCCTAGGGGCACGCGGTAGGGGTGCTGCAGCCATCGCGGTAGTCGTCTCGGCAGCCAATCAGCACCGTAGGGAGCACGGGGTAGGGGTGTTGCAGCCACCGCTGTAGTCGTCTCGGCGGCCAATCAGCGGCAGCGGCGGCGGCGGCGGTGATCCACTCAACGTCGGCGGTTCTCGTGCCGGCTTGTGAAAGGACGTCTGTGGTGTGTAGTACGGCTTGTCCCTGACACATTGGTTGATAGTCTACGCCATCTCCTTGTTACATGTTCTTTCCGAGAAATTTCTCAGGCGGTCGGGGTTAAGGTTAGTAGTGTTTGTAAGCCCTTTAAGACCGCACTCCCGTGTCGGGGGGAAATGACTTGGGTTTAGACTTAGTTGTTTGTTTAAGTAAAGTGCAGCAGTATAAGGGATAAAGCCAAATGTATTTCAACCATTTGTTGAAGCGGAGCCGGAAGGTCTACGTATACAGCCCTCTTTTTCTCGTTCAATCTACTGTATATACATTTGGAAAGGTGTGCGATATTCAAACTGTGTGTTTGTCGTACGAGTCTGTTATTTGTCGCTGTGCCTGTTTGTCTCTTTTGTCTGTGTTTGTTTGTCTTGTCTGTGTTTTTCTCTTGTGGTTCTATGTGTGTCTTTGTGGAATTATGTGGGTGCCTTTGTCCGTGTAGATGGATGTCTGTCTACCTTGCCTGTCTGTTTGCATGTCTGTGTGTGCGTTTTTGTCGCCGTTGTGTCCTTGTGTTTGCTTTATATTTGTGTCTATGTGTGCTTCGTTCAATTTGGTTTTGTCTCGCTGTCGCCTGCCTTTTTACGACGAAGGAGGTTTACGATGTCCTTATGTTTGCTGTATATTCATATCCAGGTGTGCTTACAGTAGTTCAATTTGGTTTTGTCTCACCGTCGCCGGCGTTTTTAGGTGAAGGAAGTTTGCACGAGGGGCCCCAAGATGGTGGCGGCGAAGCGGTCGGACACCATCGAGGCGTGTGTCAAGAAGATGATCGCCGCCGACGTGCGCCATCTCCCCGTCATCGACGACCACACCGGCGAAGTGTTTGGGCTCATCTCAGTCAAGGTAAGCGAAACAATGTTTTCTATCATGGTGTGGCATTTCAGTACCATTGATACTATTTTGGTACTCGTTCTACAGCTGTCTGCGTATGTACGGGTGGATTTTCGGCCTGGTCTCGGGCAAGGCAAGCAAAAGGCTACCCGTAAAATTTCTACTGGTGCTCGTAGAAATTATTTTGTACGGTAGCTATTATTATAACTGTTACTCTAAAATGCCGAGTTCCCCACTGAACCAACATGCCTACTCATATACGGAAACCCCTTGATGATGGGTTCCCACCGTCAAGGGTGTCCAAGATCTCTCGGAGCTTCAGTACCCCCACAGGGCTGAGAGCCGCACGGATTAACCCGCCGTTCTGGTGACGTATTCCCGCCGTCATGGGCATTCCATGTCTTTAGAAACCCCCAACAATCCCCCACAGGGCTGAGAGCCCCGACCGACTACTTGAAGTCCGCTGTCTTTTTATCACTAAGGATTAGTCCTCTGTTTCTTTACCTACGTGAAGACCGCTCTCTGTCTCTCGCACGCGGGAAGTCTCGTCTCCTGTCTCTTCCCACGCGCGGGAAGTGTCGTCTCCTGTCTCGTTACCACCAAAGGCTAGATCCCTGTCCGTGTCCCCTCACTCACTTGACGACTTGTTCAGTTTCTCTTTTTCTGCTTAGGACGTCGTGTCTCCTATATCGGCGAACCCTTGTCAACGTCATGGCAGCGTACTTTGGGTGTGCGAAGCAACCCCCCCGTTGCACTTCTGTCTTGTCCTTTCTTCGTCCGACCCTTGCACGAGGGTCGCCCAAACTGCTGCTGCTGCTGCTGCTGCTGCTTTCACTTGAAGCCCTCGATGTTTTCTGTCCGAGGGCTGTGGTGCTGGTAACACCCGTGCAGCGGTAGAGCGAACGCCCTAATAACATTACCACTATTTATTGGTATGAATAGCTGTCTATAGACCGCGGACCTGTTCGTCCCCATCTCGGACCGGGCAGGCAACAGACTATTGCACTGCTTTGGATGATATTTTGATATTTTTACCATGTACGAAGTACCAGGTATGCCAATGTTAATACTGCTGTAGACTGGCGAATTCCGGCCTCTTTCTCGGACAAGGCGAGCAACAGACCGGTTCTCTGTTACAGCAGTAGATGGTATATACCAGTACCAGTATGGATACTATTTTAGCGCTCAAACTACTGAGGATATATGCACCACAGGTAGTATTCGGTCCAGGCGGTACGATTCGTCTTGGGCTTCCTGTTAACTTGAGTTTTTTCTTTGCGTTGGCCTTGGGGATCGATGATCGCTGTAATTGTGTCCATTGTATCATGTCGCCCTTGGAGTTAATAGCCGTTGAATCTAACGGTATCTTCTGTGGTGCGTGCTCGTGTCTGCCTGGTCTCTGTCGATGCCGCTTTTGCGCAAACTTCACGTATCGTTCGACCTTGCAGGATCTGGTGAAGGAGTACACTAAGGAGAGGGATGACCTGCTCTGCAAAATGCTTGGCCTTCCGCCGTCAGCCCCCTAAGCCTCCTCCGCGCAGCCGGGTGGGGGGGGGGGGGTGGGTGGCATGAAGAAGGCGTTTTCGTAGCGCCTGCGTCGACTGGGATGGTCGTTTGTTTTTCGGCACCGCTGCAATTGCGTGAGCGTGTCTTGATGTCACCGGTCTTGGAAATTCCCAATGTGGTGATAGATAGTCTACAACCGCTTCTTAGGCGCGTTATGTACACTGAAGAGATAATTGTCCCGCATTTACCTACGATATGTAACCGTCAGTAACCAACCGATTTTACCGTGGGTTGTCGGTGAGCAGAGCTGTAACGAACAACCGGTGTCTATTTACCATAAAAATACTACCGGCTAAGTTTTTTTTCTTTCTTTTTGTTCTCCGTATGTTTGCGAAGAAAGGCTGAGGTTTTCTATCGGTCGTAAGCAGCGTATCGCGCGAAGGAGAGGACAGGGCACGTGTTTGCTGCATGCATCCCTGGGGGCGTAACGGCGAGAGAGCAAAACGCGCCAACTGCTACGCCTGCTTCTGTACGATACAAGGGCCATTTTTTTTTTCTTAAGTCTGAAGGCTGTCCAGGTCGCGACACAGCAGTGTGTTGCGGCAGCGTGCGGTTGCGCCGGTAGTACTTGCATGGGTTGATCGGTTTGTGTGGGCACCCTAGAGCCGTGGGGGCGGCGTTTCGTGCTCGGGCAGCCTGTGCGTCAGCCACGACGGCATTATTTATGAACGATTTTGTGCGCTGTGTGAAGTGTGAAGGTTTAGGGGGCGGGTGAGGCTGGTGGTGATTGGCCGAGGTGTGCCGCAGTTGTTTCTCCTTGCATAGTTTTTTTTTCTCAGTTCAAGACGCGTTAAGGGCGAGCGGCTGCAAATGCGGCCGTACTTCCATGTCCCATGTTGAAAGTCGATCGCATTTTTCTTTTTAATTCCCTCACGTACCAGTGTGTTTTTGCGGGTTGGCCGTTTGAAGACAGGACATTTTGAGACCCCGCCACACGCCAGTTGCTGAAGCTGCGCTTGTAGCTGATTGAAGCTGTGCTTGTAGCTGATTGAAGCTGTGCGTGTAGCTGTGGCTCATTTTTTCTGTAGCTGTAGCTCAGATTTTCTGTAGCTGCGGCTCAAGTTTCCTGTAGCTGTGGTTACATTTTTATGTAGCTGTGGCCGAACCTTCCTGTCGCTCTGGCTGCAGTTTCCTGTAGGTTTGGCTAAAAGCATTTTGCTGAGGCTGGCGTGGTGGCTGCAGCTGGAGACAAAGAGAAGACGACCCAACAAACGTTGTTCATTGCTATTGGCATCGCTGCCACGAAATACGGTGTTCCTGTCGAATTGTCGACGTTGCCACTTGCCTTGACGCGAGTCTTGATGTCGTGATCAGGATGTGATTCGTTTTCACACGCTTCGTGATGATGTGATTCGTTGTGACATGCTTCGGGGTGACACGAGCCGTTATGGTGTGATTGGTGATGACGTACGCAATAATCTGTCTCCCGGGCAAGGTGGGCCCTGCATGCTACTGAACCTGAGATAACTCCCTAGTGTACTGGGATTTATGTGTTGGAAAGTCAACATAAATATGTTCGTTTTGCTCTCACTTGCAAAGTTGCAACACACGCCGTTCATACTTTTTGTTGCGGAATTGGTCTCATAACCTCATACGACCGTCCAACCATTACTGGAAACGTAAGCCAATGAAATGCTTTCGCATGCTGCTATTGTCGTATAGTGTGCTTGTCTTCATTTAGCTGGAGCAGGACGACCAGTCGTAAAATAAAGCGTACCGTTCAGCACATAGCACAGCAGCAGCAGTTGGAAATCGGCAGGCCCGAAAAAACTTGACCATCGTCAGGCAAGCCTTGGATTTCCGTCACAGAGATCGAGACGCTGCGGGTCCTATACTGCCCTTGCTTGCCTGCCAGTCGGAACGGAGATATAACACTACAGAGGCAATTTTCGTTCCAGCGCATTTAGTACACGGATGGCCGGGACCTCCCCCATTGCACAATGTGGACGTAAAACTCAATTGTGGAAACATTGAACAATAAATCTTACACCACTACGTACGATACCTGTAATACGAATTCTGAATCGGAGAGTATTTGAGCTACTACGAACTGCAGCAACAGGAAGAGCTTTTGCCTGTTTTCCTTTCTGTCCATTGGCCTCGTCGCTCTTGACCATGTACTGTAGGGCGGTCAGGTCGTGCCCCCCCCAAATTGTACTACTCTGACATCTTTGAACAGCTACCAATGCAGCAGGAGCTTTTGCCTGTTTTCCTTTCTGTCCATCGACCTCGTCGGTCGTCTTTTTCGTCGATCCACACGACCGCACATACAAATCGATGAGCAGTACAAAAGAGTTCCTTGTTGCCTCCCCCCGCTCCTCGGCCTCTCGCGGTAAAACAAAAAAAAAACACTTAGGAAATCAGTTTGCGGCCCCTATATATCGCCCGACAACTATAACGTAGCACACCATTAGGCGTGCCGAATTGAGACGATGTCGACACTGTCTCCGGATAGTTACATTGTTCAACGTATCCACAAGGATTTGTTTACACCCACATTGTGCAAGGGGGGGGTGGGGGGTGGCTACCTGTGTATCGAGGGTCCTGGCCTGTCGAGAAATTCTACAAAGTTTTATGTGGTCGCTTCAACAGAATCTCTTATCTTGTCTTATCTAAAGTTATATATGTGGTCCCTGGTAACATAACATAAACTCTTTTTTCTTATCTCTTTGTTTCAAGTCGTTTTCCCCCACTCTCCTCAGGGATGACTACCCAAAATTTTGATATTGTTGCGCAAACGACACCGAGCGATAGACCCCCACACGGCCACGAGTATCGATAGCCGGGATACAGGCGGTCGGCTTGCGCCATTTTTTTTCATTTTTTACGGTGCAGCATAATATATATGTGGAGTGCCACGATTTGGCTGAAAGCTATTTTTCCAAGCCATTACTCGTTTAGGGTCCAGCCACGAGCGAATGCACAATATATGAGAATTCCAAAACCTTATACTCGATTACGTAGTGCTCACAGCTCACACCACCGGCAGTACTCCGTATTAAGACATATGAACAGCGGTATACCAGCACTTGGAGCTGAGGAGGAGCCGTATTGCACCTATTGGCGTAGGTCGATAACGACCCACACCCACCCTAATACACACGGCCTTCCCCCACACTGAACTCCTGCACCATATTAATACGACGATACAATGATACCATACAAAGGCATGCCCCCCCCCCCGATGCGCAAAGGTCACTGCTCTACCCAGCCCTGCGAGCGACAAAATCAGCACACACCAGACCCGACAAAAACAGGGGAAGAAACAACAAGCCATTACATGAAGAGTGAGGAACGCAACACACTTTTCTATTACTACACTATTGCTATATATACCACGTAAACGCATCAAAATAACTAAATCTTCAGTGGGCGAAATCTGCTAATAACAGAAACGCTATTCTACCGCCATCTCGTGCGCGTCAATGCCCTCAGGATCACGCCGAAAGCGTGCCATAAATACCCAAAAAGCGTAAAAGTAACATACGTTATTCTGCCAAGTACCTGGTACCAGGTATGATATTCCTCTTGAAGCCAAATTTGCAGGGCTCTTCATTATAGTCATGATCCCAACCCGCGGGTCGGATCAGGAAGTTTTCGACATCTCACGGGTCGGGTCGGGCCGGGGCGGGTCGGGTCAGGGGGTTTTCAAATTCTGACGGATCGGGTCTGGTCACCATTACCCGACCCGATTCGACCTGACCCGCGAGGTTTGGCCCGACCTGTGAACAGCCCAGCAAATATGAGATTGCCTTGGATCAACCCTTTTACTACTGCAAAATAGGGTTACTTCTAATTCCAAGTAGTTGCCCCCCAAAAGTGGGTGCACTGCTATACCGGTTATCAGCGCCCAACCAGAACAAGCTATCCAAACCCAGGTTACGTGCCCCAATGCTCAAAGAAGAAGTACAGCGTACACGCCTTGCATTGCATGTTCGTGCTTTGTGGGCAGAGGTTTCGCCACCCAGCAGCTCATGCAAACCGAGACGACAACGCTTTACGTGTGACCGTTCTGTCCGGAAATAAGACGGTTTGGATATTTATAAAAATATCCAAACGGTATTTACATGTACGGACAGAGTGGTCGTATACAAAGAAGCTACCCAACGTACCGAATCGTTTCCGTGCGGTACCATGCCATACCATACCGCACCGTACCAGAACAGGCGAAAGAAAAATAACAGCAACAGTTCACCAGTCGACACCGAGAGCA
Source organism: Saccharina latissima (assembly GCA_034768055.1). Classification (NCBI taxonomy): domain Eukaryota; class Phaeophyceae; order Laminariales; family Laminariaceae; genus Saccharina; species Saccharina latissima. The sequence continues at coordinate 10,957 of JAXFYO010066680.1, forward strand.
ACAGACGGCCGTTCGCGCCACAAAGCACGGAGACGCAGACAGAAGCAACAAAGCCCAAAGCAACAACAACACCGCCACCGACATCACTACAAGCACCAATAGCACTCATTGGTCCCACGGCACGGAAACTCCGCCTTTCCTTCCTTCTTTTCTTCCTTCCTCCCTGCCCATTTTTCTACTCGTTAATGAACCCAACTAGGAGCGGATCGAGCTGCAGCAGGGGCGCCCCCCCTCCCTGGCTCGCCAACGAACCACCATCACCGCTGTTTGACGCCGCGTCCGGGGCCGCGGGGGGTCGAAACCTCCCGAAGCAGTGCTTCAGCGGGCCGCGAAAGGAATTCTCGTGGACGACGCTCCCCGAGTACGTGCGGCAACGGAACGCGCAGTAGTCGAAAGCCGCCTCTCGGGACGAGTCCTCGTCGTCGATCCGTCCTTTCCCTCCTTCTAAAGGCAGCGCCGGCGCCGACTCCTTACCGCCGTCAACAGCCCCGCTACCGCTACCGCCACCGCCAACGCTGTAGCCAAGGCCACCGTAGGCGGGATGCCCCGACCTCACGGCCGCGGCTCGGACGGTCTCGCGCTCCTCCTTCCGCCGCGGGTCTTGACAGCACGACACACAAAACTCGTACGACGCGCAGCAGGAGCTACTCGTACCC
>JAXFYO010066823.1:0-10868 GCA_034768055.1 Saccharina latissima
ACGTGTATCACAGCAGCGAAAAAGTATGATACGACGAAGTCGAAATTCGAAAATTCAAAATTCAAAAATCAAAATTCCACCGCTTCGGAAAACTCACCGCAAATGAAACTGTAGAATGCATCACAGGCAAAATCACGAAGGCACAGACTAGCACAGACCGTCGTATATTCGTATTTTCGGAGGCACGCAGCGCACAGCGCTCAGGAAATGGACCTCGGGTGACAGTCGGACCTTGGTTGTGCACAACGACAGACAGGGTTGTGTCGGGAAAAGGATAATGGATTCTGACACGGGTTACGCCAGCATGACCACCCGGTTAAAACAACATAAACGGAGGAGGGAGAGCCCTGCGGCATTGGGTTTCTTTGACGTGTCGCAGCTCGTTCCTGAGCGGCCAATGCCAGACTGGGTAAGGCATCGCGTGAAGGGGACTGGGTTAAGACGCAAGGCGGCAGCTCCTCCTGGTGGCCTTGTTAGAGCAGGCGAAGTGAGGAAGCTGAGCTCTTCCTCCACCAAAAGCGGTCTGATGTTATTGGATCTGAACAATATGCGGAAGGATTGGAAATCAAGCTCCACCAAGCGACTTGAAGCCGTTCGCCGAGCGCGAATCTCGAAAAATCGCCAGCCAGAGGCAGTTCGAGTTTTTCCCGGAATTGTTCGACCCACAGGCACTATCTCAGACAGCCCGGTGGCGATGTTCGCTCAAAGCACCAAACTTGAACAAACTGCGGATATCTTCGGTTCGCAGTCTGCGTGTGAAGCCACAGAAATCGGGTTAGACTTCAAAGAAGGCATGGCAGAAGGAAAACAGGAATCGAAAACTCCGTTGCTGATGGACAAGACTTACTTGACCCTTGACCAGTCAAAACTGCCACTTGAGGTAAGCCTTCGCCATTATCGCTATCAACTATTAATACTGTACCTGGTATCACATTGACTCACCTCTCACAATCTCACAATCGAATTTCTGTACGAGTACGTGTATACACGAGTATCTACACAGCAGCACTAAACGGGACTGCTGTTATGTACGACACCGGTGTCGTAAGTTATTTTTTATTTTTATTTTTATAATGCTGTGCCAGATTTACGACTGACACTGCCCCGCGTTCGCGGCACAAAAGACGGATATGTCACTTACGTACGACGTAATACGCGTACGAGTGTATACCTGGTATACTATATATATGTAGGAGGCAAATGAGGCCACGTATACACTCGTACCTTCTGCACGTAGTACCAGGTATTAAAAGTAACAATAGGATATGATACTTAGGTCGTTATATCGTACCAGGTACCTGGTACATATTTTTGTACCGCAGTACTCGTACTATTAATAATGTAGCCATTGATCTGCTAGGCCAGGCCAGACCATACGCCTGAAAATATGTCAACTACAACAGTACACCACGTACATATACTTAAAGTACGTTGTATTATATATACGTACACATACACCTTGTGTTCCAGTGTGTTCCCTTCTTTTTCCCGAAATGGTATAATTGCAGATTTTCGACTGCGCTGAGGACACAGATCAGCGTGGCGCCCAGACGTCCTGGCTTGCATCTGGAAGCCATGCCATGGCTCCGTTCTATGAAGGCGAGGAGTGGCAGTGGAGACGTTGTTCCGTGTTGTCGTTCGATCCATTGAGTAATAAATATGGAATCAAGTTCTTGCAGAGTGGGCTCGAGAAGGAGGTGAAACGTTTCAATCTACTTTTTGACGGTGAAAGTCGGGACGCGTGGCAAAGCCGTCGTCGCGCGGCGAAAGAATCACGAGAGGCCGCGAAGAAGCGCCTTCGCTTCGATTATTTTGTGTCGCAACAACCTATGGAGGAAGTTCGGGCGGTGCAAGGGTCCACAATTCGAGGAATCCATGAGAAAGTGGCAGACGGTTTGCCGTTGGATGTGGCGTTCCCGCAGCAAGGAACGAAATTGGGGAGCCTCCTTCGTGACTTGACCAAGCAGGTTATTCAGCAGCATACACGTTCCATGAAGAAAAGCATCCTCTTCTACAAAATCCACCACTCCGAGGTTGAGAGGGACCGCTACACACACCTTGGACTACCAGCTTTGCCTGAAGCTAGCGCAATACCGTGGTCAGCAAAAGTTGACATTCCAGAGCACCCGTTCAGCGAAAGGCGAAAGGCGATGGGTAATATCCACTACAGCAGTCTACCCGAGGTATTACATGTATACCTGGTATGTTCATAGGAAGTACATAAGCAGTTTGAAAGGTGTTTGAAATACTGTACTGCACAACAAAACGTACTCGAACCAGTATCAGGTACCGTCTTCGTGCTTATTTTACCAGGTACCTGGTACCAGATACGTTGGTAGGTTGCTTCCGCTTGCAACCGTCAATATCATACCTATTGGTGCATGACGATTGAAACGGTGGCGATTGGATCATTCAACGTGTGCGGCTTCCAGGTGCTGCATGCGTTCTTGTGGCTCTATGAGGTATGGGAAGCAGCGTTCGTGGAGGAGAGATTCATGGACACCGAGCTCAAGTCTCTGGAATTGCCGTGCGGCGTGGAGGAATTCTGCAAAATTCAGGCAAGTTTGTTTTGTGTTCACTCTCTCGCCCGTTGGTTCCAATGCCGTCTCAAAACCCAGACAAAAAGTTATGATATTTTTGTGGTGTTCGTCGCTGGCTATTGGGCATGTACTCGGTACTTGGATTGCGTGTTTGGTGAAGTAATTGAGCTGTGACTGACCGTCTTCTGCTGGATATATGTACAAGTTACTGAATGCACTGAATGCTTCCACATTTCCCAGTGAAGTGGGAACTGATTCGTGCTGCATGTGTTTAGGTGATTGGCATTGATCGTTGTCGTTTGAAGTCGTGTTGCCTGTCCTGATTTTTGCGTCAAAACTAAGATCCTGGGTCACAAAATGAGAGCTCCCCTTCTCCAGTCCGCTCTGGTGCTTAGCTTTCATTGGCAGCTCGCGTCGGTTGCAGCTCTCTCTACGCTCCTCAATTTTCGACTATTTTTTTAATTAGTGACGCCAATTATCTTCCGGTCAGAAATAGTATTGACATGGACTACGTACATCTTCGAGAGACACGCGCCGTGTTTAAAAACACGAAAATTATCGGCACCGAGAATCTAACCAACGTATCTCGAGGATGGATCGTTGTATGTACGTACCTGAAGATCTAGCCGTAGAGCGTGCCAAGAGACGATTGTAATCAGGGGGCCCACACGGCGCGCTTTTTGCCTCGGCTTCTGCTCGGTGGAGCGTGTGGATCGTGCTTTGCGCCACAAAACCAAAGGGTCCGCTTACATTTACTCATTCCAAGACTTTTGCCTGTCACCGCTCGGTTTTTTATACGATCGTTAACAGTCGAAGTGCCGTTCGCGACTTGAAGAGCGCTTGGCGCAGGACTGGCGACGTGCGTTCTCCGAACAGCTGGTGGATTCTGTTCAAGATATTTACGACTTCTTCCAAAGCGATGCCCGCCTTTTCGCTTCGTCTGCGTTATTCCGTCTGCTAAAGCATCTGGAGCTCCGAATGAGCTCTCACCTAAGGATCTTGTTGACTGTGAGGGGTTGTAGGGTGTAGTAGAGTGTATGGAGTTTATGCCCATATCGTTTCAGCGGAGCGTGTTGCAGCCTCGGTTTCACTGTGAGGAAACAAAGCATGAACCCACGGCAGTTTTGAAACACTTCCATATTCGCCTTCCATATACGGAAACTCTCGTGCTCGCTTCGTTGATGCTGTACTTGTTGTGGCAATGCCATCTACGTTTCGTCTTTGGGTTGGCCCGCGCGAGCAGCTTGTATACGAGCATTTGTACTCCCTCGCCAGCTTTAGTTTATCATGGATGATGCACCACGTGCCGGTCGGCCATAGACAGAGCATCCTCCCTTTTTGTTTTAGATTATTTGGTGTAATTTGGTGGTCGTAACCATGTCCAATATATTGATGCCTGGTACATACCTCTTGCACTCTGGGCAGGAATCGCTACTAGCGTGGCGACGATTTGTGGAAAAACACACGCCTGACATGGCCGAGGTTGGCCTCGAAGCTGTCGGGAGTACACCTCTGTTCGATGTTCGACTCATGGTGGCAGACGGATATGGCGATAAACCCTGCGTGTTGATCATGCCCGGACTTCCCGATATCCAAAGGGCGCTGCTGAGCGTAGTGGATGATGCCGTCGCGACGGTGAAGGTGACGCACGAAGAATAGTAGAGCTTGTGACGGGTTGCCGCAAATACAACTTAGTGCTGAAGTGTAAACAATGCCATCAATTGCGTACGAAACGTTTTGAACACAGCCTAACAATCACGATTGCGTGATCACGCCGCACTATTATCAATACGCACGACAGTGAGTAGCCACAACATCGATGATACAAATGGTAGGTATTTTCGGCAGCCATGCACGCATGGCATGGCCTATTCTAGTTACCTTGCGAACTTCACACGAATACGTGCATGATCGTATACTTTCTTCAGCCCCCTATGTTTCCATCCCCAGGCGTGCTTCACCGACTTTGTTTTGCGCGCACTATGCCACTCGTTGGAGATGCGTATCCGGTTTGAATATTTTTTTGTGGGCGCGCGTAGGCTCTCGGGTCTATAAGTATAGGCACATTTGTTCTCCGGGCGAGAGAGGTATTTCCAGTATTATCGTGGCTAAAAACCGACTTAGTACGAATATACAACTGCCTCAGTTCGCTTTTCTTTATCACGCAGGGGTTCGCCAACATCGATGCGGACCTCATGTCCCTGCTACATCTTAGCCCTCGCTCCATATTTGACGTCGGGGCTGGAGACGGCACGTGCTCGGAGGTGGAGTCGTTATTGGCCGAGACGAGGAGGTTTACCCGGTGCGTACACGCTTTGTTTGTAGCGAACGCTTTGTGTGGTGAATGGTAAGACGTCAGCGGTCCAGGTGCACATCTATCTTTCACACTTACTTTGCACGGACGGCAGCTGCGGTGCTCCTCCTTCCAACACCCTATCCCCTTTCCCGTTCCTTGTCGCAGTGAGCGAGTAACCCAAGGGATGCAAGGGGCTGAACGTCTGGCGACCAAATACAACAAGTATTGCTATCTGATGGCCATCGATACTGAGGATTTTGTGTACTCGTTCGCGGAGGCCGTACCGGCCCCAACCGACGAAGCTTACTTTGCTAGGGTCCGTGAGCTACACGACGCTTCAGTGGCCATCGGAGAGTGCTCTTTGAAGTGTGAGCTGTTCGAGCTTGTACGTGTCGAGACTTCAGAGGCTGCCAAGGTGAGGGCACCAAGCGCAAATAATTACTGCTGTATGTCATTGATGAAGTGTCGTTATATAATTATCATTTTTTATCGCGAACCAGATTTCTCCTGCGACCAATTTATTTATCGGGCACCACTTCCGCACTCACTTGGTGATGTCGGGCTCTCGTTTTTCGCAGGAGCTAAATGAAAAGGCGCTGGAAGTACGGGATGCTCTGCTAGAAGCTCTTGTTTCGAAGGCTCGCGAGCAAAACAACCACATTATATCTCGCTACGATTCAATCCTGGCGAGAATCGCGGAAAAGCCAACGAACGAGGCAGACTTGGCCGCTCTTCGTTGCTTCATTACCGACTCCAAAGAACAGGTCGGACACTAAGTACATCGTTTGAGGTTAGAACTTCTCGTGTGGCTTTACTCAATTATTTGGCTACGCGGTAGGTTTGCGATAACCGCGGGTGCTGGATAGCTCTGTTGGACTCACCAATAATCGACGTGTGCATTTAGTTATACTGTACAGAAGAACCACACCATGATTTTGAAGCTCCACGTCGTCGTGCATGAATGGTTTTTGGATGGAATGTACATCGTGCTGCTCCTTCCTAATTGCTATGGATGATAGCAGAACCGAGAAACTTGTTTGCTTCACTCATGTACAGGTAGCAGCGCTGGTTTTGGAGGTCCGGAGAGTGCATGCGCGTCTTGGAACCCTGGGTGAATTCAACTACCGCATGTCCGAGGAAGACATTCGCCTTTCGTGGAAAACCATGGACTACCCGTCGGTAAGATTTTTGCCACCTGATAGTGCTGAAGTTCTGCCTCTTCGGCAGATCTCCACCTTCAATCGAATTCAATACGTGCCGGCCATACATGGGAAAAGTGCTCTAGAAGACATGTAAGTAGAAGGCACGACGCCGGGTATTCAAATCGTCCACCGAGTGCCCTGTTAGACTTGCGGCTTTTCATCCCGTTAGTAGCAAGGGTGTCGAGTACACCGTGATGCGTCTGATCAAGTCGACATTGGTGTACAATTATTTCGATTTTCTGTTTTGGGTTGAGTACAGCCGTCCTCACCAAGAGGGGGGGTAGTGACTTAAACTCGAATACAAACGAATGGCGCTAGTGGTGGCGAATATGCTCCAAGACGAAAACCGGCACACGCTATGTACGGGTTGCAGAGGAAAGAGGAAACTTGAACAGTAGAACGCTCTCGTGTGGTCATATGAAGGAGGAGGAAATACAAACAGCCACCGCCTTAGAAAGTTGCAGAGCGTCGAGCGGTTTTTCACCGCGGCCAGGTAAAAAAACAGGCGAATTAAAATAGCCAAAGATATAACCACGGAGATACGTTCATACTGAAATATTTTGAACATCGTAGCAGTGCCACAGCAACAGCGGGGAAGCTATGTAGTGACTCGCCGTAGTATGAACGCCCAGGTACAGCACAACGCAAATGCCATGGNNGTGTTTGGGGCACAGATGTAGACGAAACACCACCCGGGAAATATAAAAGATCAAGGGCAACGGCATCGTTGCAGTCAATGGCCACGAGCCGAAGCAACAGCCGGCAGCAGTGTATGTACATGTACGCAATTGCAAGCGACAAAGAAAAATAACCTATGAGAGGAGACCCTGACAATGAGGAGAATACAACTAATTAGGCGAGAGTGGCACATAATATAACGTAACTCTCACGCGCCTGCCGCATGGCCGGGATCTCCCTTGCGATGTTCGGGCGGGAGGGGTCCCGTTGCTTCTGATCTCACCGACCGCACACATTTGCGTTTTTTCTTGAAAACATATTAAATCCAAGTATTCGGCCGTAGTCTTGTCACCATTCGCTTGGTCGACCGGGATGTGCTGGGATACTGCCTGCGAAGGGCAACGGTAGCACTTTCTCACCACTCACTACGAATGGAATAATCGCTCAGAAAACCTACCGGCAGCAGGCGTAGATCTAATGAGTTAACGTGCGACAAATAATGCGTGCGGATAAATTGTTATTCCTTGAGTTGAAATTGATTGGCGACTCTCAAGTCCAAGCGATACGAATTCAAAGGACGGCCAGATATTTCATACCATCCCTGACAAACGCCATGGTAACAAGCTGCAGCAGTTTCACCGCTACCAGTACCGGTGCTGTGGGCAATAAGAGTTGCGAAGCTACAGGGTTGAACGAGGAAGTAAATGGAGTGGACGGTGGTAGGCTGCTGCAATTAACCCATACCAGCAGGCTCCCTACCCAGGGTACCGTCGAAGCCTTCTGCAAAACACTATGCGCGTTAGACCTTTGACATTTGACGACCACTGACTGTCAACATACTCTGAGCCGTCAATAAACTGATTGTCTTTTCTCCGCCATCTTGACGATTTGCATGTTTATTAGATGGTCGATTACGCCGCAAACAAGGCCGAGGAGGCGCTAGAACTCGACAAGGTGAGAGCTATTGATAGTGCGTGAAGGTGTGATATTACTTCGAAGCATGCAAGGCCCCTGTACTGCGCTGGCCATGTTTTCACATTTTGACGTCCACAAACAAGCGGCTCTCTTCCTTGTACATTATGCAGGTGCGGATGATGGATAAGCTTGCTTTGGAAATGGAAACATTTGAGGAAATTCTCGAGCGCTTCGAGGTGGACGTCGCGCAAGCCAAAGAGTGTGGAGACTACTCACAAATGGTGAGTTGGTTCGGAAATGATATTCAAGTCTAGAGAATTTTTCGTAATGAGTGGAGACTGATGTACTTTGTGAACATTGCAGGAGTTTCGATCTAGCTCACGAAGATTAGAGCAGCATGTTATTTCTAACATCTGATTTGGCTTATTTTTGTGTTCCGACAGGAATCGACTACTGACTACGTCAACAGCATCCAGGACGCCATAAACGAGGCCAAAGCTAAGGCAGAGGATTTCAACTCCAGGGAAAAGGTTAGTGGTGTGCATTTATAACGTGTTTCACCCTGCAACAATTGCTACGAGTTTCCCTGTCATACCTACGGTAGTTTGTTCCTTTTTTAGCCTCCCGTTTTTCCATCTGTCTTTGTCCTCTTTCGTATTTNNNCTTGTCTTGTCTTCCGTCTGGTCTTCTTGTGACGTCCTTATGTTGGTCCACCAGCTGTGCGTGTCATAGGACTGATCGTACCAGCAAACTGCAACATTGTCCCCTTGGGACCCGGCCTGCGCCCTGAGCGCTAATTTGTTTCGTTTTCTTTCTTTTATGTTTCCTTTCTTTTATGTTTCCTTTCTTTTATGTTTCCTTGCTTTTCTTTCTGTTTTTTTTTCGCCCTTCTTCGTTTTTCTTATTTTCTTTTCTTTTTTCGGGTGCACATATAATACCATGGATATGTTCCTGGTATTATTTGGTTACAAGTGATACGGGATGGTATACCACAGCTCGATCAGTGCCGTTCCCTTGCGTACTGGTACAGCCGTGCGCACTATTTCGTACTTGNNTTGTTACAGCCTGTTTTGTGACCACAGGCAGGATTTCAGGGAAATGAGCCAATGTGAGAACATCATCATCAGTCATCAATAGTACCAGTATAATAGTATGTTCCCAATGTGCCATGGTTGTATTTGAACAACCTCCCGGTGGCAACACTACCGAAGGTTCTGTCCCCTACCGTTCGGTGCGACTCACTGCATCCGTGCTTTCCTCGCGTGTAAACTTTTACCGTCAGGTATTCGGCTTCCCACCTACTGAATACCATGTGCTGAGCAAAGTCGAAGAGCAGCTGGAGCCATTTTACAAACTTTGGAACATGATTTCAGACTTCCAAGCTAGCCGAAAGGAGTGGCTGCATGGATCGTTCCTCGGTACGTTGCTTCTTCCATTTGTATTTGCCTCAATCCGCTGACTTATATGTCATGCCTAAACGCTTCTCGTCCTGCCCAAACGCTTGAACCTCCCCGCATGCCCATTAATAGATTAACAGCATGCTGACCAACCAATCACCCATATTTTTATCGACAGACCTCAATGGCGCCAACATTGAGCGCGATGTCACGGATTGGTGGAAGAGCTCATACCGCCTGAGCAAGTCGCTAGAGAACGAGTTCCCTGCAGCAGCTCAGTGCGCTGCTCAACTTCGGGAGGACACTACAGCATTCAGAGAGCATCTCCCCGTCATTCAGGTGCCGGAAGCCCTTCTTGCATGACCCTCGCGTCTTTGTGTGACTGCTGACTCTTGACATGATTTTAGACGACGACGCGGAATACGCGGTGTAAAAGGAATCCCATCGCAGTCCACTGGCATGAGTTTTTCGGTCAAGGCTTACGAGTCGGTGGACCTACGTTCCGTTGCAATGCGCACGGTCTTCTTCTTGCCCTCTGCTTCGGGTTCGTATCGAAACGCCATGTTTCAAGAGAAACCGAACTGCAGTATCATCATGACCTGGACGCCGTCTTTGTGACGTCTCCGTGCGATCTCGTTTTCGTGCCTCACCTCACTCCTGTGGCAGGCCCTGGCTAGCCCAGCGTTGAAGTCGCGACACTGGGAAACGTTGAGCGACGAGACCGGGAGTACCATCGAACCCGACGAGGAGTTGACTTTGCAGCAGCTGGTAGACACAAACGTCGGACAGCACATCGAGACTATTCACGAGGTCAGTGCAAAACATTCAACATCCTACCTAACGTGTTTAAACTTTCCCGCGATTGATATATTTCTACCTAACGAACTAAATGGTATTCTAGCTTACAGCGGCACAGCGTGGAAGCTGAGTGATGTATTTCCTTTCTTTTTGGCACGATATTGCAGGTGTGCGTCGCTGCGGAGAAGGAATATGGATTAGAAAAAGCGCTGGCCGCAATGAAAGACGAATGGGCTAGCTTGGAGTTCGAAGTTCGACCCTACAAGGAGACGGGGACTTTTCTCGTCTCTGGCGTGGACGAGATTGTCACCCTTCTCGACGACCACATCGTCAAGACCCAAACTATGCGAGGCTCCCCGTACATCGTTCCGATTGAGACTGAATGCAAGGTGACTAGTTTTTTTAGGTAGCGTGTATTTGTCGATTGCTTTGGTGGTGTTGTGGCAGACCGGCGTTCTCTCTGGCCAATTTTCGCGTGATGCCAAACCACGCCTCTCTCTGCTTTCCGTTCAAAAGGCCTGGGAATTCCGGCTGAAGTACGCGCAAGGACTGGTGGATGAATGGATCAGTTGCCAACGAACGTGGTTATACCTTGAACCAATTTTCTCATCTGAAGATATAATGCGGCAACTTCCGACCGAGGCCCGAAGATTCAACAGCGTGGACCAGCTCTGGAAGAAGGTAAGACTGAGAGTCTTAGGGTCTAAACAGTCGTTTCCGTCGCGAGTCTTGAGGTTGCGCACGGACCAAGCACGAATGAGAAGGGGTTCATGTCCATCTCGTGGTGGCCCCTCCTGGAGGCGTTGCTGTCTATGCAATAATATATTTGTGTTTCGCCCCAAACGTTCAGAACACATTAGGGCGAAGGAATCAACGAATATCAAGCGCGTTGTGAGTGACCCAAGCATTGAAGACAAACTGCACACAGTAACAGTATTTATTCGATCCTCAGGTCTATCCTGCCTCGTACATTACCACTTTAATGTTAAAAAAGACTTTCCTCCGTTCAAGAAGCATAGAGGTCAATTGTTTTTGGGCTTTG
>JAXFYO010068319.1:0-11658 GCA_034768055.1 Saccharina latissima
CATGCTATCATACAGGCGTCGATGGCGGAGATATTATTGTACGCGACGTGTTGAAAAACGCCCCTTTCTCCGCCACATGGCTTTGGGTTGCGAACGATTGCTTACCCGTCCACTATCCCACATTGCGCTGCCAAGGCTTCCAGGTCCTCCAGCCCGTGTGAGAACAGATCCGATCCCACCCTGGCCATGATCCCGTGGAGATCTTTCGTCGTGCACGTTACGCACGCGTCCGTGCCAGTCGTCTACATGCCATGTGGTCAATGAGCACACCAGTCCAGCAGCAGCAGCAGCAGTAGTAAAAACCGAGAAACAAAGGGAGGGATGCGGGGTGCATGTTAACCGTTACCCCATTTACTACTGCAAAAATGAAGATCCAAGATCGTAGGAACAGGATCCGATATCCAAGATCTAACAAACACGATCAAAGATCCAGTATTCGAGTTCCAAAGATCGAATAATCAATTAAAAAAATACCAAATAAACAATACCCAAGATCCAAGTTCCAAGGTCCAATATCCAATATCATCCAAGATCCAAGATCCAAGTCATGGTTTACCACCGAATAGTGGGTGCAGTGTCAGAGGGCTATACCAGGTACCAGGTACGTGATAGCCACATGGGGGAGGGAGGGAGGGCAGCGCGCGAGACGCCAATGTAGGGGCTACTGTTTATGCTGCTGCAGTATTAACATGTCCCCTGTAAGACTGAAAGTTTACACGGGCTGCGTACGTACCCGAACTGTGACGTCGATCTCGTTCGCGAAGTGGGAAGACAAAACCCCGTCGGCACCCAGCAAGGACTCCCTGTCAGCGAGAAAGGCATCGCGCACTCGCTCCAGCAGGAGAGCGATATCCATGATGCTTGCCATCCGCTTGATTTCCTCGTGCTTTGCGAAGTGGAAGACCAGCTGCGTGTCGTTGGGGGGATCAAGAAGGGCGATGAGACGCAAGCATAGGCAGTAGCGGGCGAGGAGGGGGGGGTTACCCGTTGTGTCTGCGATTGGGAGGGAACATACCAAAGAGCTTACCGACAACAATAGTGCAACGGTTTCTTCGTACGCTTTCGTTTTTGTCGACGCCATTACTCGGCGTGGATGAGAGAGGGTTGCACACACACACAAAGGGGGAAGTTATTGTTTTCGCGTTTTCGCTACGTACCTGATAGGCAGCTGCGGCGCTGTGCAAGCAACATGTTAGCGTGGAGACTCTGGTTCAAGGGCGATGCTATCGTGAGGCGCGCGAGCCGCAGTATATATATCGGGAAAACCATGCGCCAGTCCCCCGCACAGAGACATCGCACGCGTGAGAGGGCCATCGCGTGTCATGGGAAATGGTATTTCGCGTGTTACATCTGTCGCCCGCCCTGTGTGGGAGCAGTAGAGGCAACTGTTTTGCCCGTGAAATCGACATTNNGGGGGGGGGGGGGTGGCGAGAGGGGGGGGGGGGGGGGGGGGGGGGGGGGGGGGGGGGGGGGGGGGGGGGGGGGGGGGGGTGAAGAAAATGCTTCGCCTCTCACGCCTCGCATACCTGCATGAGCTCCTCAAACGATAGGGCTCGGTTCCACTGGAGCACGCGCGACCGTGCGAGCTCCTGCAGAAGCGCGTGAGAGTACGGATCGGCCTGTATGCCCGGGTTGTCCATCAACCCCCGTAAGGTCATGTGGTCGGCGCCCTGTGCGCTCAGGTAGTGCGCGAATGTCTGGAAGTCCAGCACGTCGTCGAGGCTGTAAGGGCCAAATCGCTCCCCGCTGGGGCCGGTCAGACCCACCATCGCTTCCTGCCTACGCTGCTGCGTTTCCTGTAAAGTGGTCAGGTTGAACCTCTGAGCGTGACGGTACCGCTCGTTTTGCCTAATCGCCGCCTGCCTCGCCGCGATGCGCACGCTCCGTCGGCGGCGTTCTTTCGGATCTATTTTCCCGTCTAACTTTTCCCCCTGGTCGTTTGGGTCTGTAGACTCGTCTCGGTTGTCCTCATCTCCGTTGACGAGCCTGTCGAACCTCGACATAACTTTACGCATGCGGGTGGAGATAACGGCAGCAGTAGTAGTGATAGCCCCCCCGTGCTCTTCGCCCGTCGCTTCGGACGACTCGACGATCGAGGAGTCTTGTCCGCCCCCCAGGGCCGACGACCCGCCGTGCTTGCTGCTCAATGGTGGCGGGGAGGTCTCATCGCGCAGCCCGATCCGACGAACGCCGTCCAAGATGTCGTCCATCCGTCGCTGTCGCCGGTCGGTGGCGAGCTTTCTGGAAATATCGGCGATGGTTGACACGTTCGATTTCCCCGACGCAGCGGTTGCGGCCGATCTCTGAGTCAGCGGCATCGCACCGCCTCTATTTCTCGCAGAGCCCTCGTCCCGCGCTCCTCCACTTTTCTTAGTCGAGGATTTTGGACATTTGACGCCAAGTCGCAGCGTCAAGGTTGGTGCCATCATCGCGACACCATCACCGAGCGCGGACGCAGAGGAGCAACCTGTCAGCCCCACCACGGTTGCAGAACCCCCGCCCAAGGTTTCTTGCTCAGAATCTCTGAGCGCTTCTTTGTTTGCACCTTTGGGCGATAAATATTTTTGACGGTTTGCTCGCACGCCCGAGCTCGTGGAAGGTCTCTGGCGCGTGTCTCCCTGTGCGCGCAGTTTCCGTGCTCTTTCGGCTGTGCTCCCCTGGGGCTGGGCTGTCGAGGGCCGGCGACAACCCTGCTCGATGACGTCCGCCCGACCACCCGTGCGGCTGATGCTACTGGACAAGAACTGAAGCGCGCTTCGCGTTCGCTTCGTGTTCTTTCTCTGGTGCTCAGCGTTTAGGTTAGCGTTTACCTTCCCGGGGGTTGGCTGCTCCCACGCCTCTCTTGACGTTCGCGTGGAAGGGAGGCCGCGATGGCGATCGTGTTCACCCCCTCCTCTGCTTCTCGGGCGAGGCGTTGGCAACGGATTGTCGCTCAGTGGCTGATACCGCTCTCGAGCCTCGTTCAGGAGCGTCTCGTCTATACTTTTCTGCGATGCTTGTTGCCTCCCACTCCTCCCTTCGGACTCCGCGGGAGCCACAACTCGCACCTGGTGTGCCAGCTCCTTGACTCTGGATAAGCACACGGCGGAGGTGTTGGGGCGCGACAGCAAAATGTTTACCTTCTCCTGCGTCTCATCCCCCATCTCCCCCTCCGCTCTGGTGGCAGGGGTCTCGGCTGTCAAGCCGCCTTCCGCTTCACCCCCCTGCCGCGGCTCAGAACGCTCGCCCTTTGTAACGGTCGACACCGTCCCAAAACCACAGCCTTTCGCCGGAGCCCGAAGCTGGGGACTCATCCGCCCTGACTCCGTCCACCGATCCCGGAGTCTTGGATCACCTGAGAGACCCGCGTCGCTGAGGACGCTCGGAGGGACCACCCCCCTCGCCGTCCGACGCACACTTCTCAGCTTCTCTTCGAGGGCAGCGGCCCGGGCGCTTGCCACCGTCTTGCGTCCGTGCGGGGGGGGTCGAAAGAGCCAAGGTGCCTTGCCGCCGGTGTCCTGGTCTATCATCACTCCAAGCAGGGAGCCCTCCAGGGAGAAGAGGCGCGCGGATCCATCGAGAGAGCCAGTGATTATGCTCGGGGGGCAGACAATCACCTTCGTGAACGCGCAAAAAAAATAAAGTCGCAGCAACAAGGGTAAGGGCGGGCGAACGAAGAAACGGTTTAGGTTTGGTTTTGGTGGTTGCCACAGCCTGTTCGACCCCTGCGCCCCCGCCGAGTGGTTGTTCTCGGGATGGGAAGGGCTCTATACGCTCGGTGATGCCGCCTCTGCCTCGGTTTGAAACGGGTACGTACGCTTTGTATTTTACATATTTGGGTTCGTTCATGGTTCTGAAACGTGTGACAATACCTCAGACAAGAGACGCCGATGAAGACGTGGCCATCGTTTGCAAGTGTGTGTGCGAGCTTCTACGAACACCTGCACGCATCCCTGCTTGCAAGAAAATGTCCCTTTGCCTTCCGTGTGCGAGGAGGGTGTCCCTAGACGAAGACAACGGGCCGCTCTGACTGGGCTGAGAACAACAACATGACACCAGAAGGGTAGGCGACAATCCTACAGCAGCGCCTGGAACAGCGATAAATCGTGGCTGTAAAAAGCGAATGCAAATATACGCCACAAGACAGGATGCGAGAAGAGATCAGCTCCTTGCAGCCAGCGCTACATAAGACTCGACCTATAGACATACCTTCATGGACGTTACGCTATTTTCATGTCCCGCCCACGATCTGACGGGGGAGATGGTGTCCACCCCGGCGTTAAGCACTGCCTCCACTTCCTGCTGAGTCCCTGACTCCGGACCCGCGATGTGCTCTCCGTTGGACACGCCGGACGCGACTCTTGACGATGCCGGGATGGAAGATTCTCCAGGTTTCCCCCTATGCTGCTCCGAGTCGGGCACCTGTCTGCGTCGCGAGGGCTGGTAACGATTGCGGGACCTTCGAGTAGCAGTAGTCTTGGTGACCTCGGAGTGCTCTGAAGAACGTTCCGCGACGCGTTTGGTGCTCTTGCCCCGCGGGGATGGTTTCCTCTCAATCGATTGCGTATCCTTTGTCCCGGCTCGGATTTTGCTGCCCGGACGCTCTCTCGGGTGTTGCTTATTTCGATCCGCCTCCGGTCGAGGGGGGGGTAGATCATCTCCCCGGCGAAGCGCCTTAGCTATTTCGATCAGCTCTGTGAATCGAAGGGCGGCCTGTAACACCACACCATCGAGGGGACCCGGTCGGTGGTGCACGGATTGGTGGGTTTTTCTGCCGCCCGAGGCGGGCGAGTGGGCAGTCTTGTCCTCGGTGCAACTCGTGCCGCAGGTGGCCGGCCCGAGCTTGTCGAGAAGAACGCGGGTCAGGTCCCACGCCTTGATCGATCCGAGCTCGTCACCCGTGAAAAGCGTGCTACCGACCTCGGGGGATGTTGAGGGCTCGGTCGAGGGCTGCCGTCTTCGTCCCTCTGCAGGCTGTCGCGGGGGCGGCTGCGGAGACCTTTCGGGTCTGTCGACCTCCTCGCAGTCTGCCGGCTGTCCCGTCGGCATCTCCGGTTGCGGCGTCCCTCGGGAAACGGTCTCTGTGTCAACAGCAGCGGCATGACGGAAGGCGATGCAGGTGACCGGAATCGGCAAGACCTTTCGCTGAGCCCGAACGTGGCTCGCCGAGTCCCAAGCCTTCCCGGACACGCTCCCCGCCGTGATGACGGTATTGCGAATGACCAGTAGAAGGCTCCTGGCGTTCACATGAGGCCGAGTGGCCCATATGAGGACCTTTCCCGTCACGTCTGCCGTGGCGAGGCAGGGAAGTGGGTCAAGGAAACTAACACACGTGACTTCTTGCCGGTGAGCCACAATGACTTCTTCCAGCCTCAGCACACCGTAGTCCCACACCTGCACNNATCCCACCAGAGGAGATAGCGTTGGATAAGATGGAGCACGAGATAAGAGTGGGCACAAGGTTGTCAAGTAGTTGCCCTGCTTTTTGCGGAATACCCTACCGAGAGTACACTCTGCACTACAACAACCAAACGGGGCGCAAGCTCGACGCCCGCGCAACGATGGCAACACACTTCTACTACCATCATTTTTATCCACGAAAAACTCAACAGGTTATGAGCCTCGGTTGTTGCACTGCGAACGACAGGCTGAAACAAGCATTCGCGCACAACAGCGGCACCACTGGCGAGTGCCATGGGTTGTCTGGCTACTCAACCTTCCGCCGAAAAAGTATAGTGCACTTTGTGTAGTACGTGCTCGAAAAAACGGTTCCTTCTGCGACTGTTTATAGTAGCGACTACCGGTCGCCGTCTATCTGCCCATACGGTGAGGGGTAAACATTTCTCGAGATATCCATTTGCGCCTGAATACCACCTGGAATCCAATCTCCCGGTAAAAACGTATAGAGACGAAACGCGCCGGGAGAGAGAGAAACTAAAACAAACAACTCGAGAGTGACATCAACATATAAAGCGCGACACGTCCCAACCCGTTTGCAGTGTCTCAAGTGCGAGACACTAATGCTATCGGAGGTCTAAACAATGGCAACCGTTTCGACCTCTATATCGCCTTACCCGCACGGTGAGGTCGTTGGACGCTGTTGCCAAGAGCCCTAGGCGCGACGACGCCGCCATGAGGGTGATGTCTCCGTCGTGGGCGTCGACAACAGATCTAAGCAACACCGCAGACCGGTGCCCGACAGGTGGCTGCTCCACCGCGTTATGTTGCACGCTTTGAGGACGGGCAGCAGAACACGAGCGAACTCTGGCGTCGTGCACCTGAATCATCCTGTCCCACCCCGCGCTTATAAATACGTCGTCCTCGTCGATGAACAGCAGCGCCGACACCTCCGAACGGTGCGGGGTGGCCGACATGATCCACCTGCCGGTGACGACATCGTACCCACGCAATCCGCCCCTCTGGTCTCCCACCACGGCCTTCTTGTGCCGCGCATCCATGCAGAAGGCCGTGATCTCACGACCCTGCGTCTGCTGGAAGGCTCGCCGCTTGATCTGCCCCGTCGATGCATCGAGTAGAACGGCCTCCCGTAGGAGAACGCACAACTCTCCGGTGTAGGAGGAGAACCAGACGCCCGACGGGGATGCCCCGACCGTGATATTCCGCGCAGCTCGAAAGGCGTGCATTTTACTCCCGGCCACGACCAGGCCCCCACGCCACACGACCGCCATTGTTCGAGGTGAGGCCCGCGTGTTGCGGAGAGAGAACGACTGTAGACACGCGCCGTGGTCGGAGTGACCCCGTCGAATGTCCCAGATGCGGAAGGAGCCGCCTTCGTCCCCGGTGACGGCCCGCTGAGTCTCGTGTTCCACGATGACCACGCCGATAAGCGAGCGGGTGTGTCCCACGAGCTTCATGTGCAAGTGGCTGGTGCTACGGTCCCAACAGTTGGCGTCGAAATCGAACCCCGCCGACAAAATGAAGTCGTGCTCGTTCGAGTATGCAAGCGATAGAACTCCGTGGTAGTGCCCAATCAAGATGAACAACTATGGTACGGGAGTAGGTCGGACCAAGGGTACAGGCGGTAGGGTTCAGAGCGTCAGGCAAAGCGTATGCACTCAACACAGAGGTGGACACTCGATTGTTCTTGCCATAGATCGACAATTGACTTCAGCTGCCTGTATTTTTCTCTTCGTGAAATGAAGGAACGGGGCAACGCCCTCAGCCTTTAACCTTATCGTCAAAACTTTGCGCAATGTTTCTGAGACAACATATATTGAAACGCTACCCCTGTACGGACCAACCCGCTCCTAGAAACGCCTCAGTATCAGTAGGCCTCCACGTCGACGTGCGTACCTTCTTTGGCGCCTTGTACTTTCCCCCACTGCCCATTCGTAGATTCCACATGACCACCTTGCCGTCCATGGCGGCGGTCACTGATGCGTTGAGGGCGAATCGGTACGGTGGCCCGTGTTCAAAGTAAGTGGAAACGGATCAAACAGCGCTGGCGTCTAGCGAAATGAAACTTTGGGCTGCAAGCGAGCTGTAGAGGCGTACCACCTTGATCCACGCGGGCTCATCATGACACGGGCTTTCGTTTGGTGTTTTGATTTTGTGCGCGAATCCGAAATACACAGTTCCTACGTACCTCGGATGCGCCGTAATTCCTGTGCAAGAAGCGGCCAAGAACTTTTGCAATTGTTTTTCAAAGACAGGGACATCACACTCCGTCAATATCGCATCACAGCACCCACCTAGCATTGGTTCCCATGTTTTCCTCTTTACGCCGATAACTTGGGAGGACGGTGGTGGAGCGAGCTCACAGATGTCCTTGATCGGCTCACAGTGCCCGTCCAGAACGTGCAGGATCTTAAGGGTGTCCACGTCCCACACGAGAATTTCGTGGTTGAAATCGTCCACCCCCCACGAGGTTAGGACGTTCATGGCAGGGCAGAATCTGAGCCCTACTTGCACATCCTTCAGGCGGGTGTAGCTCAACATCTTATACGTGTCAATCTCCCAGACGGTGAGATAGCCGTCGGCGCAAGCGACGGCAACTCGGTTGACGTGCCCGATATATTCCACCGCGAGAACCGCCAAGCCATCCTGATCCGCCGTGTGTGCACAAAAAACACGAAGAAACATCGTTAGTTTTGTTGTTGCTGTCTACAAATAGTCGCGTACCAGGTATCATAATCGTACTGTAGGTTAACAGGCTTCATTTTCGGCAACCTTCGATGTGCCACAGACACACCAACCAAGCGACGCAGCGTGTCATTGCTTGTGATACCTACTATACTCATAGCATGCATACATGGCAATAGTATCGGTATCCCATACTGTACTGACGGACATCGCCTCGACAATTCGAAAGCACAACGATTGTCGGGCAGATGGTTGTTCCAAGCCCCCAAGCATTGTGTACCCGCGGTTTCACCTCTTGTCCTTTCGCAGCCGTCCCCGAACCCTCGGCTCTTGCAGCGGCACCACTACCACCCTGGGCTTTGCCTTTCTTTGCGGTAGTTTTTTTGGATCGCTGGTTGTTGTCGATCATTAGCTTCCGCACGCTAATGGCGGGCTCTATTTGTCCCACTTTATGTAGCCCCGCCGAGTAAATTTTCAGTATTGCGGTACCCTCGACAACCACAAGTAGATCAATTTCTTTGACGAAGCGCATGCTCCGAATCTGCAAATAAACGCACCGAACGACAGCAAGACAACGAGTCAACGGCATAACGCAGCATGAAAGAGTTGGGGCAAAAAATAAATATCTGTACGATAAACGGTCGAAACCAAAAATGAAATACTCGTTCAAATACAGTCGGTACACATTTCAACTACGATTGGTGGTATGTTGGCATGCCACACTGCAGTTACGCAGTCATGTGGGGACGACAGTGCAGTAGTACTCATGTACTCGTAGGTGCCATCTATGTCGAGGCTCGTATATATATACGTATACAGGATCTCCCACTACAACAAGTAATGTCATAATAGCGCCAAAACTTGGATTGGCACGCCAACTCTGCCTGCGTGCGTACGTAGTAACATAGGTCTTCGTATTCATATCGTACAGCACTGCAGAAAACAGCAAAGATAGAGCAGAGCGTAGAACACCAACCTCGTGGCAGTGCGAGCTGCGGTCGATGTAGCCAAGTTTTTCCGCGAACCGAGTTATGTCGCTGTCCTGGATGCGCTTGTGCTCGCTTGCCAGTGCCCCGGAGCCATCCTCTTGTCCCTGGTTCCCCGAATCACGCCCCCTGATGTACACACAAAAGTCCGTAAAATCCACCCAATCGATAACGCCGGCGCTGTCCACATCAACGAGGTCGAAGAGGACGCACACCCTCTCGACAAGCTGGCGGGTCTTAGCTTGGCTCCGTCCTTTCATGCCGTGATCGCCGTTGCCGAAGCAGAGCGCGCGGTAAAATTCCGTGACGAACGCTTCTAACGGCACCCGCGCTCGCCCACCAGGGCCGCCCCCTGATGAACGCTGGGTGGCGCGGCGGAGCCCAGAGAGCGTGTTTCCATCCAACAACCATATTACCTCCATCGTCCATGCCACACACAGCAGACAGCCGGCTAGAAGATCAGCCGCCAAGCTCAGCAAAGCGAGGGGCACAAAGTATTTCAGGAAATATACAGCAACATGAGACAGCACGTATCTGTGACGACTCGCTGTGGAGAGGACAATTCACCGAACTTGTGGTACCGCCGCAGTCGCATACCGCGGAGGAAGGTAAGATCCTCGTACCACGTTTGGATCTCACAGTCTCGTGAAACTGAAAAACATGCAAATAAAGTTATTCGGAAACCCCGCGCGGATTATTGCAGCACAATTCCAAATCCATCGTTCCCTTCGAGCCCCTGTGAGAGGTGGGGAACTTGACCGAGGACACCATGTCTCAAGGAAAGAGGAAGGCATGGAATGCCACGGTGCAAGGCAGCGGCCTCGCCCCGCCCCGTAAAACAACGAAGAGAGCTTCAGGTAAGGGAGGGAACCACTACAGCAGCAATCGTCTCGTGTGTTTCCGCCTTATTGCTTATTGCACCTCAATGTACTTGCTGTTACTATAGACAGCGCTCAGATGTCCAGATGAGGCACGAGCAGTACGTGTACGTTCGTAGGGAGAGAGGCAGTACAACCGAACAACAAGCTTTCATGATCGCACCCGCCCAGCGCGAGAGAGAGGCTGCGCG
Source organism: Saccharina latissima (assembly GCA_034768055.1). NCBI lineage: Eukaryota > Phaeophyceae > Laminariales > Laminariaceae > Saccharina > Saccharina latissima. Next base: position 10,138 of record JAXFYO010068319.1, read on the forward strand.
CATCGCCATGTTTATTTCATGGCACGCTCGCTCTTCGGCTGCGTACATAATTGTAACGTACCTGGTGCATAAATTCAGTGCTGAGTGCTGGAGATCCCAAGACGCTTGTCTCCACGTTCCAGATATTTGCGTACCAGGTATTTCAGTTCTCTGTATCGCACTTTCGCTCTTAACAGGGAGGGCGGTGGTGCTCAGCAAGTCCATGCGCGTGGTGGACGAGGAAACCCGGAACCAGGTATGCACAGCAGCAGTCGAGAGCGATGTTCCGAAGGTTTTCTTCCTACTCTGCTTGTGTATACGAGTGTTGGTGTTGTTTATTCTCAATGGTGGGAAACGCGAGACTCATTTGCCTTTGCGTCGTTCGCTTCCTCCCATTCGTGAGTCGTGAGCAACAGAGAGAAGACCAACACTGCCGTGACGCTGTGACACGATAATCACAACAGAAGCAGGCTACTCGTACCTGGTATTATTACCAACGGCCTACAGCCTACGGCCTACGGCTTAGTTTTGTATTACATATACAGATAGTAGAGAGGTAAATGAGGGCAAGGCGCCCTCATACTTGCAAGCAGGCCATGCGCGTTCGAAGAAAAAGAAGAAAAGCGGCGGTCACTGATCGACTTGACCAAATTGTGTGCGAAAGCGCAAACAGTGTCGTTGGTAGTCCGGCAGGCGTGCGATCCACCGACACCGACTACAGCCACCAGCAGCAGCAGCGTTTAGGGCGCTCGAAACGAGCGCGCACGCGTACATATCTACTGTAGTTCGTGCAAGACATCAAGCCGAGTTTGTCTGACCATTTTTTGCCGACGGCTCGCGACTTTTTTTTTGCCGACCATTTCGTGATCTATCTGACCTCTCGTTTTCCGTCGCAGGTTAAAGACGCGCGCCTGGAAGCTTTGGAAGCCGACAACTACACAGAAGACCAGGTAAGATCGCCGTGCCCCTCTATGCACCGCCCCTGAAACAGTGCATGTGAGAGAAAAAAAAAAAAAACAGAAAAAATCGCTTCTTCAGGTCAGGAACGCCCCGTGGAATGCTTGCATTTTTGTTCCTGTTTTTGTCTCTCGCGTTGCATGCGTATATGCTCCTCTGGTGCTGCGCCGATACCTGGGTCCCGACAATGGTTGCATCGACATAGCACCGCACCCCCGGCAATATCGTGCGGCATGATGAGGTGCCCCTTTCTCGCGCAGGAATCAAATCGGGCCTCTTTTTTCTCCCTTAAGGTCGTACGTTCGTGGGGCACGGTCTGTTGCCGTGCTTGGTATGGCCGAGTGCTCTGGCGTCGTGGTTCTCGGGCGTTGTCGGCTAGGCTGCTGTTGTTGCGACGAAACTATTCTTGGAACTGACTGGGCCCGCCATCGGCGGCCTCTGGTGCCGGGTGGCATGCCATGATTTTTACGCGTGCAAGGTCACATGTTGGCGGCGGCGGTGGCGGTGGCGGCGGCGGCGGCGGCGAAATATTGGCCTGTTTATTATCGATAGCTCGAAAACACCGCCGGTGTTATTTTCGAAACA
>JAXFYO010068390.1:0-11913 GCA_034768055.1 Saccharina latissima
TCCTCCTCTTCCTCATCCGCTCCGCAGCTCCCCTTAAGGCCTACGACACTCCCTTTGGGGCAAAGGGAACGCTCTGCCACTACCGCTTCCCCTCCAACCGTAGCCGGCGGCGGTAGTAGCAGCCACGTCGGTGGCCACAGCAATGGTGCCGACAGCTCTCGGCATCGCAACTTTCAGCACTACCAGCGACGGCAACGCGACGACATTGGCGTCGACGAAGACGACCACGGCCCGGGGGCGACGCAAAGCGCCGCCGACTTTCACCGCCGGGGCAAGGACGTCGAGCGACAAACCGACGCCGCCTCTGAAGGACGCTTGCCAGGCGCTGCTGGCGCAAGGCGGAAGAAGCCGCAGGCTCAGGGCGACTCGAGGAACCTGTGGGGGGATCGGCCGCGAGCCTTGCGTATGTTCGAGCGGGCGGCGGAGCTGGGACACACGGGGGCCACCCCAGAGGTTCACCGCTTGCGATTACGCGAGAGGATGGACCATCTTGTAGGCCACGGACGGGAGTATAAAGCTCCCTAAGCGATATATATATATATAGCGTTCGCTAGCTAGAGCGCGGGCGAATCGCCAGGTACCCAGCGATTGGCCAAGGTTGCGGCGACTGCATTGATGACGGACCTTCTAAATGTGGTGGTGTCTAAAGCGCCGACGAGCAGCAGCGAAATACCCGGGAAAGTGCGTAAATTAAACAGTAAACTTTTGCAGGTTGAAAAGTCTTTCAACCCACCTGATTCAAGTCAACCAAAAACGTATTCACGTAAAGCTCTGGAAAAGCGCCCTGAGCCCATGCCGACAAACCTCGCCTACGATAGTCAACTTTGCCAAAAAGGAGACTCTGAGAGATTTCGGGGCACACGATTGCTTTCACCACAGGTGTGGCTGGGGGAAAAGTGTACTCGTGCAAGCCACGCGTTACCCTCCGCATCGGTGCCAAAATCTAACGCTCTAAAACCACCCTGTCTCCTACATTGGGGCGGACGAAATTCACAAACCGGAGAAAGCCAAACGCGCCGGGCTGCAACGGCAACAGAGCTGCGATTCGCGGCAATATCGACAAACCGCTCGTACGTATGATACAACATCTCGAAAACTTCACCTTGGTCTACACAAAAAGAGTCAACACTACCAACAACAGCAAAACCGTCACAGACGGGACTAAGCCCAGGCAGGCACGGAATCTAAAGCACATAAAACAGGCCAACAACAACAAAATACAGCGGCAGCAACAACGGTCCACCCATCGCACCCTGCTGACGTAAACTACACAACACGGTACACAACAAACACGTCGGGAGTCTTATGTTCGTTTTCTGGGGGTTAAAAACCTTTCAATCCCTGCCCCCGACGCCTTGGCGCGTTTTCTCGCAGACACGCCCTTTGATCGCCGAGGACCGAACCCTCCGGCGCCTGACCGCTTCGGTACCACTCGCCCACAGCCTCCCTCGCCGCCAACCGTACACACCCCCACGCATGCATCTATGTGACGATTGAGCGCCATGTTGGACACGGCACCCAACTCTTCCAAGCACACCGGGCAAGTCAAGCTCGGCGCTGCCGCCGCCGCCACCACCACCANNTGCTGCTGCTGCTGCTGCTTCCGATCCTTGCGGGCTATCCATCGACGACTCTCCGAGCATTCGTTGCCACACCTGCGCCCCCTCCGCCCCCCGTCGATATCGCGGAGCTGCGGGTAACACTCCATCACGGGGCTGGCCTAGCGCGGCGACAAAACTCTCGGCCTCCACCGGCGTTAACCCCGAACGCAAACCGTCTGACGACTCCTGAGCATCGCACCCCGTTCTCAAACCGCCTGCGCCACTCGTGGCCACCAGCCGCGCTGCTTCCGCGCCCTCCCTCGCTTCCGCCGCGTCTCCCGCTCCGACCTCTAACCCCTTCCCGCCGCGGCCGACACATCCTGAAGCCCTTTCTGCCGTGACCGCGACGACGCTCCCAGTCGCCGTCTCAACTCGCGCCGCTGCCGCTGTCGGGGTCGACGCGAGGAACCCGTCAAGGGTCCCCTGTCCAGGCAGCGTTGGGTACTTCGCCTGTCCCCGAAAGCTGGAAGCCTTGACCCCCATCAGGCGAAGGCGCAGCTTGCCCCCCGGGGAGGAGGCCGCCGCGGCCTTAATCTCGCGGTGGAGAAGGGCCGAGGCGGCGGCGAACAGGTCTTCCGCCGAGCAGATGTAGGCCTGGCCGGTGCTGTCGAGCGTGCGGACGTGGAACTTGGTGGTCTTGATCTTGAGGCCGACCGTTTTCGCCTCGAGCCCCTTCGTCGCCATCTCTGTGAACCGAAACACGTTTTTTTAATCGAGGGCGGCCAAAACACAGAACCGCGAGAGTGGGCATCAAAGAGGCGAACGCCACAAAATGAAGCCGGACATGTATACATGATACACGAGAGGCGGAACGTACATTTCGTACAATGTGTTGGGCGAAGCTCGCCAACCCCGCCGAGATCGGAGGTCGTCACTACGCCGTTGCGTACGAGTAGCCAGTCGTAACTCAGATACATCGGAAATATGAAAAAAGCGGCTGTAATAGCAAAACCATCAGCTCATAACGCATTTTCGATGTTATTCGATCTGTATACAGCTGCATCCTGCAGTTGGCCCAGTGGCCGCAAACACCCCCAACAGGAATAGTCTAGAGGGAGAGCTTTTTGGCATGCAAGGCGGCTAGTACGAAGCACACCCTAACATCCCAAAAAACGCTAGGTAGGAACCACAAGCGCAAAAACGAGGTCGATTGGCGCGAACGGGACAGCGCCGAGAATCGTTCCAGCGCCCGCCGGTTCCAAGCTGAAACTACCAATTTACCCTCGTACTACAGAGGAAAAAAACAAGGGGAAAAAAGTCCCAACTAAATCCAAGTAGTTATGTCCCCAAAAAAGCTGGTACAATCCTGAAGGGGTAAACAGCTGACTAAAAGGAGGAGAGTTAAGCACCTGCCGAGAGGGAGCAGCATATCTCTTGGCACTTAGCCAGAAGGTCCTGGGGCCGGCACAGCTCACCGAAGGTCCGCTCCTTGCTGCGACGGTGTGAGAAATCACGGGGAGAGACAAGCGACGGACGAGGGGAAAACAAAACAGGAGAACAAACGGGTGCGAAAAACGTAAAAGGTTAAAAACCGCAGGAGGCGATGGAAAAGTCCGACACACAAAGAACTGCGCGGGACCACCATATAGAGTAGGCGGGATGTTCGATGTTGCCCAAGCGCACAGTAAGTTTGGGGTGTGGGGTGGAACTATAATCTCTCTTGCAGGGCTTCGTTGTGCAAAATCGTAAACTCTCAAGCGAGACGTGCGGCTGCCCCCACCCCCCCCGGAATCCTGACAACGACTTCGGATTGATCTTCCAGGGGTGGATCGAAAATTTCCAGGAATTTTCTCACTCACTGTTAGTGTCAGAAGGAAAATCGTGGTCCGCAGGTCCCAAAATCGTCTGCGGATGTAAACCAACGTCACCCTCCATCTACCCAACGATCCTCCTTCACCCGTCGGAATAATATATACGAGCGCGGTGCAGCGTGTTTCTGGCCCGTTTGGGGTCCGGGTTAGGGTCAGGGATAGGGTTAGGGGTTGGCTCTAAGCCCGTCCCTTGATCCCACCGCCAGAAGCGCTTCCTAGCCCCAAAATCGTGAACAACCAACAGTTCGATCTCTGGAAGATCTGTCCGAAGTTGTCGTCAAGAAGAACCCGTCAACAATAACTCCTGCCTCCCCCCGCCGTGCCGCCGCGATCTCTCTCGGCCTCGAACCAAGTTCAAAGGTGACTACGTCGGACCACAGACTCCGAGGCGCCGTAGAAGGCCCCTATAATCGCGGAACTTAACCAATCTCCAGCGAAAGGCGCACGCGCGCTCAGCATCCCTCTAGACATATACTGGTATCACAATGGCCGAGTGATTGCCAGGAAATGGGTGCCGATAAATACAACAACAACAAAAAGTGCACCATTCTCCGTTCAGGGAGTATGAATACGGAAATAGCCGCGGGTGGGGCAATGTTTTCTTGCCATTGGGAAAACAAGAAACAAAACTTGCCTGATTTGTTTGCGAGTAATGGCGCCCGCTGCCTCGGCCTGTTCTGTAGCGACATCGTGGTCAGAGCTACCGACGCCGAGTGACACCTGGTTTTCGTGACCAGGGGGCGGGGCAATGGGGAGATACAACATAAAAATGACGCAAGCGTGCAAACCGCGACGGAGGGGGGGTACGAACGGCGAAACGGCTGTAACGGTCGGGGCTCGCGAGAAGCAACCAAAACGCTACACGGCACAAAGAAAAGCCTCCCCCGTTCGCCGCCACACCACAAGAAAACCGCGCAACGAGCTCGGCACCAACGCGGGGAAAAACCCATCCCGAACAGTTCGAAGAAAACGGGCCTTCGATACACACTCCCTCTCACTCGCTCGCGCGCACGCATCTCCTGGTCATCTTCCGAGAGAAGCACCAAAAACGACAGGTCGGTGGGCTGAAGCCAAAAACGAGTCTCTTTTCCACGCCTGCACCGCAAGTCAGCGGGTTCGAGCTCAGCGGGGCAAGCCAAGGAGGCAAGCCAAAGAGGCAAAAAGCCAGAGAGGCAAGGCGCACCTTGATCAGCCACCGCGATGTGTGGGGGGTCATGACGTGCAGGCAAGCAGCTCGCTCGCGGAACAGGTCCCCGCAGGTGACGACGCCAACCGCCTCCCTCAGGCATTTCTCGGTCACTTTTCCCACGCCGCCGATCTGCGGACGGGGGGGTGGGGCGGTATGGAGAGACGCGCGCAAACGCCAAGTTGTGGGCGTACTCATGCGTGCGTAGCGGTGTGGTGCCTACTGAGCGCGCCGGTGCCATGTGTAGCAAGAAACTTCGCTCGTGAAAAAGCCGCGGATGGGCGTTGACTTGAAAAACTTAAGGGAGCGACTGACCGCGGCAACTCCAACGAGTACACACACCCCAGGCCGCTCCGCTGTAGAGATTACTTCGGAGGCTCGAACAACCCGACACGCTACAGGATCAGGGCGTAGCAGCCCACACACGTACTCAACTCAAGCGAGTAGCGAGCCGAGCATACGAATGTACGACGCCTCCCACGAAAATACCTTCTCATCGCAAAACCTCTCAGCGAACAAACCGCAACAACCACGTTTCCAAACATAAACATCATCCCACCAAAGCCAACTCCACCACATGCCAACGCCCTTGCACTTGGCCTGCTACATTTTTTGGCCCCGGCACAAAACGCCCCCTATCCGCGCTCATAGAAACGCCCATTTCACTTCGCGTCGGGTCGCATCTCACAGCCTTTCTCACCTTGCGAACGGGCAAATCGTGGAGAAAACGTAAAACTTCGGCGCGGTCACCCCCTATGCACATTTGGCCGTCGGGTTTGTTCCAGTCCGAGGCTACCTGCGATGATTTGTCACGGGGGTGCCCCGATGTCAGAGCAGGGAGCGGCGGCGATCGAAAAAAAGGCAGAGCCGTGGCCTGCGGCGAGCTTTGCACAAAAAAACGGTAAGACACGTAATGCTCGCCAAATTCTTACAGCCGAGGTTGGCAACGGTAAAACCCCCTTTCAGAAAAATGCGCAATTTTTCTTAGGGAAAAATACTTGCAACTAACTGTAGAATCCATTTCGCAGTAGAAAATAACCGTGAGGTGGCGTGCAGACATTCAGAACCCCCTCACGAAAGCTCTGCAGCCAATCAGAACCGAGAAGCGCCCGAAACCCGTGGCCTCCTCGGCTAGGACAAAAAAACACCTACGTAGCGCTTGACAAACACCCCATGAAGTTCCTGCTTGTCTTGGGGAATTGAACGCACACCCACATCCAGATGCAGAGCGGCACATCCGCACCTTTGCTAGCATAAAGTTTGGGCCGATACCGACGCTCGCTGTCAGCTTCGTGGCCTCCTTTATCCGTCCCCTGATCTCCTCCGCCAGACACCGCGCGGCCTCGAAGAGCCGCGCCCGGTGCTCCTCCCTCGAGGTCTTCCCCGGCATCNNCCCCGCCCCCCCCCCCCGCCCTCGCCATCCTCCTCGTCTTCATCCTCCTCATCGCGCGCCGTAGCTGGCCGAGTCATACCCAATCCCTCCCCCCTTCGCCGAAGGGTCGTACCCGCCCCAGTCGACAAGCCCTTGCCATCTGACGCGGTGGCTGGGTGACCGAAACCAACGTTATGCACCGATCTTCCCGGACCCTCCTGTCTCGTTCCGGGCGACGCTTCCGCTTCCGCTGCCATTTCCGCCGTCGCCTCCACCGCCGCCGTCGCCGCCGCCGTCACCGGCGTAGCCGTAGAATCCTTCAATCTGTTAACCAGCGCCTGCGTGACGTTTAGGTAGGCCTCGTCCAGGCTGTACGAGCGCATGCGAGGATCGTACTCGCGGAAGATAGCCCGGATTATTTCCGCCACCTGGGTGTACCTTTCAGGGAACAAAAGAGCGTACATCGGACACGCGAGGCTGTTACGAAGCAGATTTCTCGGCCGACGGGAGGACGCCATGTACCGCCGTCGGTAAGGGGGGCACGGTGCCACTACCACACAGATACGGTGTGCACGGTCAGCAGGGAAGCTGGCACGGAAAACGTGGTCAACAGCAACTAAATAACTCAAGACATGTATGCAGGAGTCTCGAAAATAGAATTATCGCCCTTGCCGAAGCGTTTCCCTCCCTCGTCCGCTCCACAGTCGAAATATACTGGAAACCCTTGCCCGCCCTATGCGCACGTAGGCAGCCCTCGTGAAGGGGGGGGGGGGGATGTAGCCAAGGGATTCTCGAGCGGGAAATCATGGCGGACTTGACGTGATCACGGCGCAAACCGGGGCGGGTAGTGAAACCGGCAACGCACAAGCAAAGGCCGCTCGGAACCAAAGACATCCCACGTACTTTGGAGCCAGGCGGAATCGGTGTCTTTCTCTCACCATCTCCGCCTCCTCTGATACAAACCCTTTCGCAGGAAAGTTAGCCCCCTCCCTGCATCAAACTACGCAGTGGAAACATATCATGTCAAGTAAAAAACGTAAGATGAACGCCGCGTTAATCAGCCACGATCAAACATCAAACACGAAAGATCGCCGGGGGCATTCACGACACATCAATGGAGGCGTTTGTGGAGGTGAGGGGATTATTTTTCTTCACTACTTTACTATATATGGCCTTGAAAAGGGGGGTAGACGTGCAGGGCGAACTGCTCACAGCAGACAGCACGAGCGATTGCCCGGCGCCGGCTTTGGTGGCGTACTGAGCTTTACTCACTTGTCGTAGTCGGGCTTCACGAACACCAGCTCCGGGCACAGCTTTCTGCCGATAAATCCGGGCATGGCGCTCCTGACCCCCTTGAGCCGCGCGTGGTAGTTGGTCGTGGAGATCATGCTTTCGCCGCCGACGGCCACCGGCTTGTTCGCGAGCTCCGGCCGATCCCTGAAAGGGCGAGGCGTCGACCGAACACAGCAAATAAATGGGGCGTAGACAGCTTAGAACCGTGAAAGGCTCTCGTGAGAGGTAATATACCACAACCGCCGGTATCTGCGTTGCCACCGCACCGAAAAATGACTGCCCATCCTCCCAAAACACCGCCAGACACCAAACAGGTTGGTCCCGCCGCGTGACCGCGCTGTTCGACTGCGTCTATTGGGATGTGTACTATCATGAGCCCCGCCAATGCCAAGATGCCATGCAATGCCAAGACGTTTCATGAGGATGCCTCCGTCGAAGTGAGAGAAGAGAGAAAAGGATTTCGCGCCCGCAGTTTACTGATTAGTCAATTTTTTAGGTTGGAATTTTTTATTGGTGGAAAATCCTTGGTCGACGTTATTCGCGCATAACGGCCATCATACTGTAAGAACAATCGTCAACAAAAAATGCACACCTGGCCACTCAAAAGTAAAATACTGTTGTACTCGTAAGGAGGCATATTGGGGTTGCTGACCTGATCTCCACGGCAGCGTAAAACATGTCCTGCAGGAACGCGCCACGCGGTTTCGTGTAGGACATAAAACAAAAAACAGCAACATACGGAGGCGTGCCCGTGCAGGAGATATTAGGCAAAAGCGGGGGGGGGAATAGAGGGGGGGGTGGCGTACTCATTTGTTGCTTGCCTTAGTCGTTTGACCATTGACCACGCATATTTTTCGAGACGGAGCGGGGGGGGGGTTCCGCGCTCAATTTGCGACGCGCGATGCCTGCGCTTTGGTTCAATCGGCACGGTGAGATCAAGGCAGCATCGAAAAAAGTTTCGCACGGTGATAAAACACCGTCACAAGCGAGACTGTGCCTATGATCGGTTTAACTCAGCAGTTGGGTACGTATGATAGATTCGTTTGGCATGTTCTCAAGATTCCTACCTGTACATAAAATGAGAGCGGCTTATGCTGACGGGAGTCGATGAGCGGGGGCAGAGTTTAGCCAGACACGCGTGGACAACAACGGCAGGAATGGAAGGAGGTCGGGTCTCTAGGGGGTTGGCGTATGAGCGGGCCGAAAGGGCGATAAAATACGGAAACACGGTCTCGAAAAGGAGGGCCACGGCGCTCCGAACGTTGCAACATCTCCTGCAAATACGACAAAACGAGAATTTCGAATTTCGAACATCAAATTTTATCATTTTATCATTTTTTTCGCCGCTTGTTTGAGAGCCAAGAAGGCGCCTGCCTGCCCAAAAACAAGAATATAGACACCACCGGAACATGCCATGCCAACAGCCGTGTATAAAAAAACACGACAGCCCAATCAACCCCTTTCAAAACGACCGAAAAGGCAGACTGATTGTCGCACCATGTCCACCACCAAGCACACTTCGTCGAGCTCTCGCTGTGCCTCGAACTCGGTGGCCATCCTGTCGGCCTGTCGCGTGAGCTGAGCCTTCCGCGGGCTGTCAAGAGCTCGAAGCTTGGCCTTCATCTCCGCAACCTGATAGAGGAAGACACCGGTATATATTGCATAGAACAGCAAGACATCACACCAAGGACAACAGGATATACTAACCGAGACGTAACAAGAGCTGGGCAGTTGGGTGCGCTCTCGATCTGAATAGGTACTACTCTTTGAAAGCAAAGGCTTCGAGTAAGCCTCTCTGGCGTTGCGTCGTGTGTCATTTTCCAAAAATTGAAACTTATGCGAGGTCTCATTTATAACGAGGTACGTACTCGTCCCTCGAAGGCTTTTTGAGTGTGAACGCGGTGCTCAATACTCGCGCGCGAAGATAGATCACTACGTACGAGTACGTCGTAGTCTATACGAGTAGCTAGAGTTTTCTACTCCACGCGCTGAAGGCGAAGGTATGGCAATGCGTACCCTATGCCAGGTATACAGCAGCAGTATGTACTCGTACCGTGCGGCAGAGGAGATAGGGACACATCGTTCCACGGCGCCGAGTGCTGCCACGGGCAACGAGCCACGAGCAAGGAAGTAAATGGACGCGCAATACGTACAGACGCGCGATACAAACGGGCCACCCTCATGAGCTCATACCAGCGGGTAGGTCTCATCGCAAACAAGAAACAAACATGTCTCGCGCAGGCATCGGCCGACAGACGACAGATAGCTGATACCACGTGCGCTCTACCAAGACAAAATAGTTGAACAATCTTTAGACAGCCAAGATATGATAGGTGAGCTCTCACGATCCGGATGGCCTCATGGCTCATGGCCTACAGTAGTAGTGTCTCGTACGTTTCGTGCGACGTGCGGCGCAAAACATTTTTAAACCGTCAAAACTGAAACCACGTGACTGATGACTGTACAAGTTGTACCTCTCACCTTGACATCAACTTTCTGATCCTGAAGTTCCGCCTGCTTGAAGTAGGACGAGTTCTTGCTCATCTCATAGATTATGCGATTGGCGCGCTCCTTGTCGACGCTTTTCATTCCAGCCTTCTCGTTGGTGAAGACGAACATGTGCGAGCCATCGCTCGACAGTCCGTTGACGCGGGGTTCATCACTGCTGTTGCTGCTTCTGCTGCCTATTTGTCGCTTGTGACTCGCGCCTTTAGCGTCATTGCCCTTAGCTGTCAGCTGCTTCTCTTCGCTTGCAGCCAAACTTTCTTCGATTTCATCCTTCTGCATTGTATAAGCTCTGCTGTGACAAGCTTATCTTCGGCGATAGGCTCAAGGCTCCAGCGAAAGCCAAGCGCACGCAGACTGGACTTGTGAAGCGGGAAATCGGTCGAATTAGCGAAAATTAGAGAAAGTAGCTTCCCGGTGAAACAAGGCTTCCAAAAACGTGTAGAAAACTTTTTTTTGAGATTTTGACACCGCAACGAGGCGGCACCTGATTGGCCGACGCCGTCAATTGCGAACCCACCTGCGTCGACCTTCTATCCACCTTCCAGAGTCCCACGTCCCACAGCAGAACAGCTTGAGTACACGAACCAGCAACGAAAGGTATCTGACTGCCTGTTCTCCCAGCCCAATCGGCCTGTCTTCAGCTCTACCTGCGGTCGTCGGAAAGCAATCCAGAACAGGTGAAACTGCTTCGCCTTTTATCGGTTGCTATTGTTACGTATGCGCTAACTACACCAACACCACACGGTTTTGGCCGCACTACGTAGCTGCGCGCCTGCTGTAGGCACTGGGCCACTGGCCGTAGCTGTTCCCTGGCAAAGGCCGTCGAGACTTGTTGCTATTGGTTCACCAATGAAAGCCTAAAAAAACGGCCCGCAGGCCTTGCGGAGCACATTCGTACGGTCTTCTGATCGTTCGAAGAATTCGCCTCGACACCGGACTTCGTTGACCGCTGCTTTGGCTGTGCCATATCAATGACACAGCCAAGCAGCAGTCTCTCCGAGCCTATCTTTGCCTCTGTGCCTCCTCCTTGTCCTAGCCCTTCTCCTCCTCCCTGTCTTCTCGCCCATCCTCTCCCTCCCCCCCTCCACCCTTTTCCTCTACCTTCACGCATTTCTGATTTTTCCCTTGCCTCCTACCGTATGTATGTATCCGTCTTCTCGGGTTTTCCGCAGGGCTCGCGGAGGTGCGCAGCAGTGATCACGCGATGAAGTTCCAACTGGTATCTGCGATCGCGGCGGTGTTGTGCACGTTGTCAGCAGCCGCACCGCGAGCAGACCCTAAGGAGTGTGAAGGTACGCTGGGGCGGAGCAGAGCGGAGGGTTAGGGCGAGGGTGAGGGTCGACACCCTATGCTATATATGGACGTATCAGCTGCTGCACAGCTCGAGTCGGACTATGAAAACGCTCCTCGAAGCCAGCGCGGTATCACTCGATCTGCCGATCTGCTGCGGTTGGTACACATGTAATTCTTGATTGAATTGCGCCACCTGGATCCAAGGATCACGCCTCGCTCCTCTCGGGCGGCCACTTGTAACGTATTACAGTGGGTACCCCGACTTAAGAGAGGGTACGCTATATAAGAGAATAGTACAGTTAAGAGAGACCAAATCGGCTGGACCCGCCTGCACTAAACCTATATATTTCCCACTGCGGATGGAAGGCTATTAATAGTTAAGAGAGCTGTTTTCGGCCTGTACCACATCTCTCTTAAATAGGGGTACCCACTGTATATGAAATGTGTGTGCTTTTCCTACTGCTGTACCAGTCGTCCACTGGTCAGTTTGTACTTGACGAAAATATCTGGAAAGTGTTGTTGGTGGTCGAAAACCTGTTGCTCGTTTGGATAGGAAGCAGCTTCCATCCGGAGCCAAGCCCTCTGGCCTTCCACGGTCGATTGGACATGGCCATTCGCACCGACCGTGGGGCGTAGACAGCGGTATACAGGGAGGACGTGGTTGTCGGCTTCAGCTCTTCCAGCAGCAGTAGTGCCAATGGCATTAATAGTAACAGCCGTCGGCGGCCTACGGTGTCTCGCTCCATGATACGAATATGATTTCGACGACGAAAAGCGTTTCAGGACCATATTCGCATTTGTTAACGTCCGTAGTCCGTATCATGTTTAGAGATGGGCACCGGATGGCAT
>JAXFYO010068454.1:0-11217 GCA_034768055.1 Saccharina latissima
GAGAAGCGCTCGGTACAGTCACTTCTTCGTCGGACGCTCCATCACCGCCATGGTCCGTCGACAGGCCAGGCTCAGCGGTGCCGGCACCCTCGGCCCTGCCATCGGCACCGTCGATGGCGATGGGTTGATGCGCCATGAGTTGTCGAAGGCCTCTCTCTGTGCGTGGTGGTACTGCTTGGGGACGCCGAGAAATGCACACCCCGTACCAAACAAGCCTTGCTACAAGCAAGGAAACCCAAAAAACTAAAATAGTTGGATAGTTGGCACCGCCGGAACTAACTAACTAAACTAGCCAAACTAGCTGGCAACTAATAGTCAGCCAACTCACAGCCCTACACTGATTGCAGTTGGGTAATATTTTCAACATGTTTTATTTAGTCGCCAATATTTTTTTTACAGAAATGGTGTCTTTTTCTTAAACGCATTTTGTTCAGCCTTCCGCGTAATCTAGTGATTGCTTCACTTCTCGGCTTGACGCTGATTGCTCGGTTTACAGTGGTGCTTTCATTTTTATACAAGATTCTCACACTGCTACCTCCCCTCTTGCCTGTGTGTTGCAACTTCCTTTGCTCCTACATAGATGGTCCCCATGCTGAAGCAAGCGCGAGAACTCGCCGACGACTGCCAGAAGCTTGGTCTGGAGGCGATCGAACGTCCCCCAGACCGTCCTGACTTCCACGAACTTTTCCGTGACTGCCACGCCTTCGCCAGAGGAGTTGGAAACCCCGATCGTGTCACCATCCTCGCCACTTCCCTCTCAAGCTTCGCCGGCTTCAAGTTGCCGACTGCTCAAACTGAAACCCAACTACCAAGCGAGGCTTGCATCTCTCGGGGCGTGAGGACAGGACAAGCGCTTGATCATTCTCGCTTACTTCAGGAGGAAACTGTGTGGCAAGGGGCTGCCGGGGCGTTCGTTAGTCGTTGTCGGGATGAGTACGGCGAGTCGTACGTTGATGTTGTTACCGGCATCTGCGACGCTGTGGAAGTGACACGCGTCGGTCTCCGTCTTCTCGCTGCCTCTTGCGCTGAAGCTGTGGACGTGAGCAGAAACGCCTATGCACCTGATGGGGGGGTAGTGACGGTTTCTTCCCTCGCACGGCTTCAAGGGCTGCTGCTCTGTTTCCCCTACCCGTGCTCGGAGGGGTTAACGGCGGTGGAAGGAGACGGTGATGCTTCGGATGACCTGTGCGACGCGCTTCAGGTTGCGCTTAACCCTGATACCTTGAGTTGCTTGGGCAGCTTCCAAGCGAAGGATGGGCCTGTTGCGGCGACGGGTGCGCAGCATATGACAGTTCTGCAGGTATGTCATCTTGTGGCTTTTATACAGTCGTGTTTGCTTCTGTAACCAGTTTGTTGTAGCAAAGTCCTTGTGATTGTTTTTTTTGTAGTACAGCTTTCAGAGAGAAACGCCACTGTTTTTTTTGTAGTACAGCTTTCAGAGAGAAACGCCACCTTTTTAGTACCAAGTTTTAACAGGTATACAATGGTAACAGCTATGATATGTGCGCGTGTACGCCAGCAGTTTGTTCCATCGCGTATTCGCCTCAAAATTATATTTTCCTTACAAAATATCACGCTCGAACGGCCCCCAGCCGGGACCCAGGCGTCTCCGGACAGTGCCTGTATTTCCCACTATACTCGAGCAAGATTAAAGCGGACAAAATGTCTGCTGTGGTTCCTCGCTATCCTGTGCTCGAAAGTCGTTTCCGCTTGCGGTTACCGGCCAGTCTTGCAGCGGGACGTTGGAGCTCGCACATATCGACACTCTCATGTTTTTTTCGGGGTGCTTTTTACACCCACTTTTTGTCGCGTATGCTATTTGATTAGAATGGTGAAACATATAAATGAACGAGGCATGGTCTTGATGCGACAACCTGCCCCCGAGCTACAGATTGTTCATTGCGTTTCGTATTTCTGAGATGAGTTTTGTCACGTGATTAATAACATAATTGTGTTTACTTCCTCAAGTAGTGGCACACCTTGTACATAAGTGAGGCCTGTTTGTTTCGCTTTTTTGGCTCAACGATTGTGCTTGTTTGATGTGCTCTTTGTTTGGTTGCGCAGGCGGTTCTTTCACGGGCCGAGCTGTTGCTGTCTTCTGGCTCCTCTGGCAAGCCTGCGCTTGACGTGGTTGTTACCGCGATGGGAGCTGCAGTGGACGCCTGGTCCAGGCTAGAGGCTGAAGAGACTGAGAAGCGTCGCAAAGAGGCCGAGATTATCAAATACAAGATGCAAGAACACGCGGTAAGACTTGGAATATGTGGATACAGCGCGTCGGGAGCGAGCCATGTTTTTTACAGGAGTGGTGTATCGCTGTTCCCCCTTTTCACAGACCGCGCCCCTTTACTTCAGGATCAGTGTATTGTTGAAGCAGGCGACGTCAGTGCATTTTTTTTTGCCTTGTGTACTCTTATATATGAGGGAATGTAAACTATTTGAACCTTGGGTTTTTGTATGATCCTGTCTACAATATTGTTCCAGCGAAAAGGCAGCATTCCGAGTGATGAAGAAAAGCAGTCCAATCTTGGTGAGGACCATTTAAGCTTACAAACACTCTAATTTTTTCCTGACGGAATGCTGTCGAGGCTGATCCCATTGACGTTCTCTACAAAATCAAATCAACTTTTTATCTTGTTCTGGCGTGTTAATGCGCTTGAGTGTTCTTTACCAGCGTTGTTTTCTGCGTATTCCGCAGTGTATGTGGTGTGATAGTGATATGCTGCACTCGCACCGCAGCAATGAAATATAAATTGACTGTCGTTGTCCGAAGTACATAGTTTCCGTGTAAATGTACGCCTCTCGTTTTGCCAATCTTTTGAACCCTGCACAATGCGGGGATACTATTAATTGGAGTTCAGCAGTTGCGCAATAACAAATGTTGGAAGTATACCTGAGATACTCGTAGCGTAATCGATTCGCGCCAGTTGATGAAAACAAGCTCTCCTACATCCGTGAGGACCAATCAAGCTTACAACACTCTAATTTTTTTTCTGATGGCGAAGAATGGTTAGCTCGCCTCACACGATGTTCATCAATGTTTGGTTTGGCACGTATCTCGTAAAGTAATTTTCCTCACCTACTGTTTGTAAGTCGTAACTCTATCTCAAAGCAGCGAGCCAGCTCAAACCTTAGACCCCCTCTCTCTGTGTCCTCGTTGTTCGATGTTCGGAATATAAATCGTCTCGGCTATCCTCATTTTCCACATTGTTTTGCGGGAATACAGTTGTTTGCGTGGCAGGAGGGCAATTCTGTGCCAACCTCGTGCCGTTGGAATATGCGTAAAAATCACGTGTTGCGTTTTTTTTTCCATTTCCATACCTATTTTATTTCGGATAAGAAAAGTATAGTGCTCCCCCACCCTGTATGTTCTGAAGTACATTGCGTAGACATTTAACAATCAACACCTTGACTCAACCGGTTTGTTCGTGTTTACTTGATATATTTTCTGTTCGTGTTTTGTTGCTACACGTTCTTGCGCGCACCACAGGTCGAATCCGAAGAGGCGGTCAATCTCGCGCAGCTGAGATCGCTTTTCCCCGACTATCACTCCACCTACAAAGACCTCACCGTCGACCCTAGCCACCAAGACCAAGACGATCCCGTCGACCACGACGCGCAACCCTCGGACGACGTCGATGCGAGAGTTAGAGCGCTCGGTCATCTTTCCGAGAAGGACTTGTCCTCCGTTGTAGCTCGACACGCTAGAATATTCCTCTCATTCTCTAGGCGGGAGCGTGTGAACGCCCGTGCGCTTGCTCGGCGTTGCTCAGCGTCCTCTGTCACAGCCAACAGCAGTTTCAGCAAGGCGGGCATCTGCTCGTCGGATTCGGAGCGGCTTGTTGCCTTTGGCGACTCCTACCGCGCGGCAGTTCTCCTGGCAACCCCGACTGCTAAGCTACCGGCGTCGCTAGCCATGCCGACATACGGGGGTGGTTCGACATTGGTGTTGCACCTAGAAAAGGCGTTTGCCGGGTCGCATTTGCTTGCCGTTGCAGATGCCGCCAGGCTTTGTAAATCGGGGAGAACCTTGCTCGAAGACTTGTCGGTGGCGGAAATGGCGACGACTGCAGGAGACCCCAAGAAAAATAGTCCCAAGACCGGGAAGGGGAAGGGGGTGGCTTCGTGTAAGGGTGGAGGCGTGTCGGGGCTTGGTTGGCTTACAGATGGTGGAGCTGGGAACAACCTGCCTTTGGTAGATCCGTTCAAGAACTTCCACCTGGACTCTGACATCGTCGAGACCAGACTGGCTGATGCCCCGCTAGCGGCGGTGCTGAGGAGGGTGGCTGGGTTGCTTGAAGAGTTCCCGGGCCACGGTGTTCTCATCCAGGTTCGGTTTGTGCCTTTTTTTTGTACCTGCTACACGAACGTATGCGTCAAAAAGGCATTATCGACTACAGCTCGGACGCCAAAACCAGCTTCACCGATGTGTTTGTTGCCTTGTTGATGTCATCACGTGCATATGCTTTGTATTGCGAGTATTCATTGTTTTTTCGCCCGAAGGTGGAATGTTGCGCTTCTTCCTGGAACCATTCGTAGGTGCAAAATATGGTCGAGCTAACCACACTCTGTTGTCTTTCCGGCCCTCTTTTTTTTTCCGCCATATTGCTACGCTGTTGTGCTCTCTCCAGTTGGCGCGCATTGCTGACAGGGTCAGACGAATGCCGCTCCATTCGCCTCTTGCGGCTGTGCTAGCGGGCGTTGAGCTGACTCTGCGGAAGGCGCAGGATTGGGAGCAGCACGCGCATAGAGGCGTTAGCCTGAAAGAAGAGCTGAGGACGCTCAGCTCCCTCGTCG
Organism: Saccharina latissima; assembly: GCA_034768055.1. Classification (NCBI taxonomy): domain Eukaryota; class Phaeophyceae; order Laminariales; family Laminariaceae; genus Saccharina; species Saccharina latissima. The sequence continues at coordinate 4,795 of JAXFYO010068454.1, forward strand.
TCCGGTGGCGAGCTGTTGAGCTCAAGAGTTGGCCTCAGTTGCTGGACGCCCGAGAGCGTTCTTTTGCGGCCAAGGTGAATACGTGGACACGCTGTGATGTGTATGCCAAACACAGACGCTTTTGGACTCCCATCTTGATCCTTGAATAATGACGCCTAACATTCTGTAACATAAAAGAGGCATGATTAGACGAACGAAATTTAAGGGGCGCTCGTGGTACTTTTTTTTTCTCTTCAATGTCACGTATATATTGCGGTGACCCCAACGGTAAGACCTTTTTACAGTAGAGTGAACGTGCATTACTGATTCGGTTTGTTGACAAAAGCTTCATATCCGCAACCTTTTCTTAGGCCACCAAAGCTTTCCGAGATCAGGCTCGACTACAAAGCAGTGATTAAAACCAAGTCAAAAGAGCCTTGTGGCGATAAAGGTGATTTGCAAGCATCAAACGGTCTTTTGTTCGTTGGTGAGAAGAAGAAACACTAGACTGCACGGTTTTGACAATTAATATCAGATCGACGAAATAACCGTTCGTTTACTCTCAATACGATTTTGTCTGGTATCTAGACGACTGTTGCTTTCTCTCCAAGGTCTCAATACTTGCCTTGACTTAAGATAAAAATGCGTTTAACTGGTAATATATTTTTTCACTGGTAGGCGCTCATCGTCCGCTTTATATCACAAATGCACCAGGTAGATAAGTAGTCATTTTTTTTTGGCGAGGTTTCGTCACTTTTTGACATTGACGCTTCTTGATGATTATGCGGCGCGTATTTTTCAGGCAAACCGCTGGTGGCTGCACCTGTACCGGCTGATCACGGGCGACTGGGGAGAAGACCTGCGTGCTTCGAACCCTCTCAACAACCAAGCGCCTTCTTCCATGGAGGCCCCGCCCTCGGAAACTGCCCGTGTCTCAGCCCTGGGTGAATCGTTGCCTGGCAAACAATTCCCTTCCCCTGATTGGCCAAGTGCGGGTAGGCTGTTCCCTAATTGGCTTTGGCTGGGTCTCGTCTCGGAGGATGGGGCGAACACCAAAACTAACTCCTCTGGTGTTGGGCTTGGCGGAAGCGATTTCGATCATGCTCAAGGTGGGGATAATATTTCTTTCCGGTCTGTTTTTCAGGACGTACTGGCACGAGAATACCTTGTATATGCTGTTGTGCTACCCTGTTCGCGTTTAATTTGGTCTTGCACATGTAGTCAGATTTTCTGGCCATCAGCATTCAAAACCTTTTGAAGTGAGTTTTGTCGCTCCAGTATGTTACACGTTTGTAATTTTTTCACAAGGGCTTCAGACGTACGTAGTGTGTTTGGCGCATGGTATCTCCAATTCACGTACCAGAAACGTATGGTTTTAATGTATGCCAAGTATATTGTATGAAGTGTTTTCAGCATTGGAGGGTGCAATGAGGAAAATCCTTAATACTTGTTTTTCTTCTAGAAAGACTGCACTCTGTGCGTTCTTGGTGAAGATGAAACCCTCACACCGAGCACTCCTCCAAAGCTTTGTTGCTACTCGCCACGCCCCATCTTACCTAAAGGTGTAAATTGGCGTGTTTTTTTAAGAGCGTTTTATAAGGTTGGTGATATTTGCGAAACTGCTCTCCGGTGTATGTAAAACACAATTGCATTTCGTGCGGGAAGTTGCCTGTTAGCTTTTAGTTGAGATTGTAAGATTTTTATTGGCGTTGTATTTCCCACCAGCACAAGTGAACAAGTTCCTGTAATTTATAATAGGTCCGTAGGTTGTTTCAATGTGCGCGTTTCACGTTTTGGTGCACAGATGCATGCCGTATTTTTTCGAAGATTTTTCGTTGGTAGGACGGTAAGACACGCTTTGGAATTTGTGTTTTAATTCAGGCAGAAGCGTGAGCGACGTTTTTTTGGGTTTTGGGACAGTGGAGGCGCGTTGATGACACAACAAAATGGCGATTATTCGTCCCTGATTTGAATGCTTTTGAGCTCTAATGACCAAAATGGTTTGCTGCAGCCTTCTGCATTTCTCTGAAGTTTATTCTGCGACGCTGAGCGTTTCTCGTCTGTAGTCCATTGCGTTTCGTATTTTTGTTGCCTATATACAGTCGCTTTCATGATTCATTTTGTAGTGGTCAGTTTTGTTTTTCTATGAGATACATTACGTATTCCCCCCACTTGCGGTGAATAGACAAGTTGTGTGTATACCAGGAATGATGCTCACAGTAGTGTTCGTTTTGTACAATGTTTGGTTTGCGATGACGATTACACTAAGTATTTCATCGTCACTGACAGCTTGTGTTTTGCACGACTTGTGATGACAATTACAGAGTTTTCCCGAGCAATTTCATGTCTGGATAATGTATGCCTGAATCGTTTTCAAGTGTATGTTCTGCTATCGCGGGTTGAGGACTACCCTGTATCTTCGAGAGTTCCCTTTTAGCGATCCAGAAATAAAAAATGCCGTTATTCTTTCTCGCGGTCTTGAGTGTTTGCATGTTTGTCCTTGTGCAGGTATTTTTTCAGTATGTTTCCTGGAGAGCGCGGTGATGATTACACAAGTATTTCATCGTCACTGACAGTTTGCGCAAGCAATTGCAACTGCTTCTGATGACAAATACAGAGTTTTCCTGAGCGCTCTCCAACGTGGTTACATTTTTGTTTTCATTTTGGCGTTTTTTTATTAAATATTGACCTCTAAATGGTTTCGGGCACAATTTGTTATAGAACCGTCACCGCGTCTGTGCTTTCGGTGCTTTCCATCGGTACCTAGTATGTTCGAACATAGGTTCGATGCTTCTAAAGCGTTTATATCAACAGACGGGTGGCGTCTACTTAACGTATTGCATCCTTAGTGTAAGTACACTACGTATGTACACAAATACCCCCTACGAATCGTATATACCATGCCTCTAAGAGGAGCATCTACTTACGGCAAATGCGCTGAAGATTACGCAAGTATTTCATCGTCACTGACAGCTTGCGCAATCGCGCGGCTTGTGATGACAAATATCAGAGTTTTGCTGAGCATTCCTCCTGTCCTTTCCCTTTTATTCCCGGTACAATCGCGACGGTCGACAACTATTCTGTTTTTTCTTCATTTATGATCTGTCGTTTTTTCTTTTCCACTTTGCAAACATCAGTTTGTACTTTCTGTGGGCCACACTGTTGTCGTGTACCTCGTCACATTGGTTTTGTCTGATGAACGCCTGTTTCAACTCCTTTTTCTCCCGCAGGCCTTTTCCAACCCCTGGACGACTTCTTGCGCACTTCCAGTGTGGGCGAATTCTTCTCTAGGCTGCAGATGATCAGAGCTTTCGCCGCCCATTTACGAGCGGTTTCGGATTCGGAGCTTATTTCGGTCTCTAATGCCGATGACGCTGTTGAGGGCAGATATGGCGGGGCGCACGCTTTGACAAACGTGCTGGAAGGATTGTGGCAGTACTACGCGCAGGTTAGTTGTTGTTGCTGTTCGACCTTACGTGTTTTGTGATAGCTTCCTCTTGGTGCTTGCATTACCTGAATTGCTTTAGCTTCCTCTTTGCACTCGTATCACTTGTATTCTTGTCCGCGGTTTAAAGTATGTGTACGTGCGTACGTGCCTGCTCATTTCCCACGACTGTCGCGTTTGCTCTTTGTAGGATAGGTGTTTCGAATTGTGGTCTCTGCAAGCATTACGGCTGTTATTTTTACTCAGACGTTGGTGCGGTACGTACTATGACCGCTGTTTTTTTTTTTTTTTTGGGTAGTTTGCATTTCAATTGATTTAAGGATGCGTGTGATGTGTATTTATAATACAAATCTCACTCTGACTCAGAAATGAGAGACAAAATAGCACACTGATGCATCTTTATTTCTTTTTTCGGCCTTTTTTCAAATTGTGGTCTCTGCAAGTAATACGGCTTTCATGTTTACTCAGACGTTGGTGCGGTACGTACAATGACCGCTGTTACTTGTTTTTTATTCGTTTTCGGGTAGTTTGCATTCCATTTGATTTAATGATGTGTGTGATGTGTATTTATAATACAAATCTCACTCTGACTCAGAAATGAGAGACAAAATAGCACACTGATGCATCATTATTTCTATTTTTGGACGTTGGAACATTGGAGCTGTGAACGTTGTTCGTTTTACAGTATTAGTGATATGTTTTGCCTCAGGTTCCTTGTGTTGTACTACCAATTAACATATTTTGATACACATATCTCTTCTCTGGATGTGCAGTCACATTCTGTGTACGTACGAGTACATGTTTTTTCGTCCGGTGGGTGTGAATGCTGTACGCTCGTCCATCACCTTGCCATCCTGTCGCTTTGCAGATGCCCTATACACTTGCGAAAACTGGCACTCCTTTTTGCATGATGTCCCGCTGGTGTTTCGTTATTCGCTCAGTTTTCGGAGGAGGTTTTGGTTGCCAGAGACTTGGTGAGGAACAGCATCGAGAAAAAACTCAAGGAAGAGGCAAAGCTTGCAAAGTGAGTTATACACCGAATTTGCGTTGTCTGTCAGCTCGAATTGCAGAGCACGTGCCACGTTTGCCTTTTTTATTACGTTCATGTTCATCGCTGTGTTTTTGTTAATGTACACATGGCCGACCCCCATTATGAGGGATGGTTTGCAGCTTTTTTTCGAGGGGTCAAGATTCGTATGATATGGTTCTTTTCTTAGTATTATACAACATGTTCTACCAGACTATTCTTGATGTTGGTCAGAAACTCGAGATTACAGAGTTTGCTGGGGTTTTTGTTTTAACACCTTCCACATATCATATTACCTGCCGGTAAGTGTATAAGTTTAGGCAATATGTTTGGCTATTACAAGGTGCAACTGTGGTTTTTAGGATCTTGCTAAATACTGATCACCCTCTCTTCATGCCTCTGTTGCGATTTCTTCGTGCTTAATGTGACTGTCTTAAAAGGTGGGACGAGCAGACCTACTACTCTCTTGCAGAGGCGTCCGAGAAATCTCACAGGAAACTGAGCAAGCTCGTTACACAGTACGACGAAGTCTTGGACGTGAGTGCCTGCTGATATTTTTAGGGTAAAACACAATCTTCGTCGTTGGTTTTGGAAGACAATTGTTGTAGATGTCACACGTTGCAATGTTTTTCGTCGTGTATCCAAACGTACGAGTGCTGTTATGGAGTATCCGATAGCGAAATGCATGTGTACACGTTTCTTTTCCACCTTTGATGGTGTCTTGTTTTCCAACAATTTTATCGTATTTTTATGAAGTCCTGGTGCTTGTTTATATTATATTGAATGCCAGGGGCACCGGTATTGTACTCGTAGTCAACTAACGAGGTTTTGGTCATGGATGAACGAAAACATAGCGAAGCGCTAGGCAACGTAATCATGATGTGTGACGCCGACTCTACGTCTTCGCAACTTATTCAGGTTTCTGTGTCTGAAATCCTCCATCGAGCTTTGGTCGCCGGCATTGGCGAAAGAAAGGAAGGAAACGACACGAGCCCCCAGGCTCCATGCACGGAGATCCCGAGCCTATCCGCGATTTTCTCCTTGGTGAAAAAGGTGCATTTAATATGATAGATTATTCAGCCTTTACATTTCCTGACAAATGCTACGTAGTGATATCATAAGTCCGTTTCAAACAGATCGTGGAATAAACATCCAAGTTGCAAAACATCGTTTAAAAGTGCCCCATTAATCACGTATCAATATCTCGCTGTCTTTTTTGAGCGCTTCAAGTGGGTGCGGCTCGCGCTCCTTGTATAATTTTTAGTGTTTCTTTTCGGTAGTTATTCCCGCAGGTCTATCTGCCACAGAGTTCCGCCAAACCATTGGCGCGTTCGTCTGCCATGACCCGCGCAGATAGAAGCTTGCCCGTATTATGATAGGAACCGTGGGGTAAAAGGGCGGTGGTCACATCGCCTGCCTGTACCCGACGGGCTGAACGCTGGCAACATTTGAGACATAAATATCTGATACAAAAGTAAATGCCTATGATAGGAGTGTTTAGTTTTCTTTTTTTCGCCGTTGATACTTTAGGTTGAAAAAAAGGAAAAGAAGATACTTCGTACACTCTTTCTTCTTTACCACCCATTTCTCGCAGTCCAGCCGGGTCGCTCAAAAATAACTGATTTGAAACACAGCAGTACGTAGGCACATTAAATGGGCGCAATGAACGTGCGGGTTTTAAGAGCGTTGCGATCCAGACACTTTGCGATTTTTCCAGCAAGGGTGCAAACAGAATGTCGTCGACGTGCACGCTCTCGTAGAAGGGGTCCCCCCCGCCCAGGATATATGCCTATGCATTTGAAAATCGGTTGAAAAACATTTCGTTTTGGATTAATGTCCCCTCGCGTTTAGTATAGTGAACGTTTTCATTTTCGTCGTGTACGCGGCAGAGTTTTTTTTTAAACACGCTTTACGCGTCTGTTGCGAACCCGCACATCTCCCCAGACTACTGCAGCTCACCCTCCACGCGACT
>JAXFYO010068663.1:350-11746 GCA_034768055.1 Saccharina latissima
TGCCGGCCGTTCAAGGCCATTCAAGGCAATACCATAACAACCCCCCCGAGGGAACTGCTCCGTCTCGCAAGGGTTGCGTGGTCAGTGGTCAAATAACGAAGGCAAGCAATACATGAGTACGCCCCCCCCCCAGGGATACCCAGGGGTTTCCGAGATTTTCCCAGTAAGGAAAGCTGGTAAACTTCAGTCCCCCTACGAAACGAATGATTCATGCTGTTTTGGTATCTGTTATGATATTGCCTTGAATGACCTTGAACGGCCGGTAACTACCTTGAGTGCAAGTATTGGGAACGTATATATTTGTATCACTTGGGAGGCGTATCTTAGATGGGAAACCAAGGGAGGAAGGGCGAGACGATGAGCCCATCCTTTTTGTCTTCTTCGTGGCCGGACTGTGGGATAAAACTGTCCTTCTACGTATATCGAAGCAACCAACACGCGTACTTGAGTAGTTCTCTCGCGTATATAGCAGCAATGTATTAATAATGCTGGGTAAAATTGTACACAACACATACATACCAGGTTGTAGTGCCAGTATGTGCATAATAACTTTTTTTGTATATATGGGTAACCCAACCCCCCCCCCCCTTCCCCCCCCCCCCCCACCGTTTCACTTACAGGCCCTAAATAATTGTTCCCCAGTTAACCCAACATAACCCGAGCGGCGTGACTCCGGCAGCAGCAACAACGTACCACCGCCGAACTTACCTATAAAAATACTAGCTACTCTCGTAAGCACCGGCTTTTGCCTCTTGTTTCACTTTCAACACGCTCGACACTCAGGCAGACACCCCATCACAGCCAGCAAAAAAAAAAAGCAGTGACTGTGGCGGTTGCACCCAAAGGGTGGTGGGCGGCACCGCGCAACAAGCCTCTCCGTGTTCGAGGAACTCCGCGTTGTTTTCTAAGGTACTAATAATATCGCTCCGACAGCAGTAAAGTACAAAACAAAAGTTACTAGTAGCGGAACGCCCCGTACCCCCCCCGCCCCCCCCCCCCCCCCCCCCCCCTACGTGCCGGCACAACGCGTGGGTGGTAACTGGCGGGCCCTCAGGTGCTAACTACCTCACGTAACAAAATCGCGAAGAAAGCGGCAGATCTCTGGGTTCGCCATCAACGTATTAATAGTCACAAAACACGAAAATAATACACGCAGTCAAGGCCGTGAGTCCTTGCCGCTACGCCCTCACTTTACCAGCGCGAGGAGCGCGCGCAAAAACAAAAAAACAAGAAAAAAACGCAAAACACGCTACTTTCATACTACCAGTCACCCGTGGGCTGAGAGGTGATAGCGTTGCCACTGGAATAAAGCGAGGAATTTCGCTTTGGCAAAGGCAACGCATCCTCAGTATCCTCCCCCGCTAAGGCCACCGCCGCCGCCGCGGCCGCCCCTACAGCCGCGGCCGCCGTGGCCGCCTCCATCTCCCCATCTCCACATCCTTCGATGTATGAAGAGTTTTGCCGACTCTCCTCCTTTTCCCCCTCCCCCTTCCCCGCTCCTCGATGGGCGTCATCTGCCGCGTCCGAGTGTCCAACCTCGGCGCCGCTACCACACCTACTCCTCCTGCCCACATCTCCGTTGATGCCACCAGTGCCCCCACCCCCCTCACCCCCCGCGGCTTGCTCTCGCCCTCCATTTTCCTCTTCGCCTAAACTCTCAGGGGCGGCCCCGCTGTCCCCGCCAGGTTGATCGCTTACCGATACCGGCTGTGGGGACACGACCGTGTCCCCCGTCGCCACCGCCGCCGTGACCCCCAGGTCGACGGCGGCGCCTTCCAGCAACGCTTTGTTCTTCGCCTCCAGCCGCTCCTGATGCCGACGTTTCTTTCGGGCGGCCGCGGCACTCATCTTCCGCTGCTTCCCGGCAGGCGCCCCCTTTTTCCCAACTTTCGCGGCGACCACCGGTTCGGGATCCGGCTCTTCCTTCTCCAGCGGGGATGGATTCTCCGGCGAGACATCCTCTTTCTTGCCCCGCTCCGTCTCCTCCTCGGTCGTGGGGCCACCGCTCTTCGGTGGCGGCGACAAATTGTTCGCCACGTTTTGCCGCGCTTCCACCCCCACCTCTCCGTCGACGGGGGGCACTAGGGTTTCCGCCGACGAAGCCCCAGCTTTGTCCGGCTTTTCGCCACCGTCGGCACCACCGCCACCGCCACCCTCACCAGCCTCCTCTCCCTTCCCCCACGATGCCTCCTTCAGATCCTCATCGACGCTGGGTAACGTATGAACAGTCGGTTTCGCGGCCGCGTCTTGGGTCGATCCCACTTCGCAATTCTCGAGCTCGTCGGGCACCGCCGGCTCGCCAAGCCTGCGCTCCAGCCTTCTCTCAGCCGGGCCCGGGAGCGATGGCTGCTCCCTCTTGAAGGCGACCGCTTCGCAATTGCTATCTTCCAATCGGTTCTGTGGGCTGCGCTCGGGGGTTACGAAGTTCGAGTCCTTTTTGGACCGTGCGTCGTGGTCACTTTTCGTCGTCATTGTTGACGTCGTCGGCTGGGGCGGCGTGTCTGAACTCGCAGGCGCGTCATCCGCCATCGAAGCCGCCGACACCGTTTGTGACGCCGCCTCGTCTGCCCCCGGCGCAGGCGGTACGGCCTCTCTCTCAGCGGGTGTACTCTCCCGAGTCGAGACCTGCCTGGCATCTCGCGCGGGCCCCTTTTCTCGTGGCACCGAAACATCTTCGCCCACGTCGTCCGGGGTCAAACTGGCCTCGCCGTCCTCCTCGCGCGCCACATCAGCATCCGTACCTGCATTCGCATCCGCATCTGCAACCGTTTCCGCATCCGCTGCTGCATGCGCAACCGCATCCACACCCGCTTCCGCATCTCCATCCGCAACTACTTTCGTATCCGTGGCCACATCCGCTTCCGCTTCCGTTTNNTCCGCGTCCACTTCCGTTTTCGCATCCACTTTGGCATCCGCATCCGCATCGGCACCCGCTTCCGCACCTGCTTTCGCTTCCGCCTCCGCGCCCACTTCCGTCTTCGCATCCACTTCTGCATCGGCATCGGCACCCGCTTCCGCATCCGCACCCACTCCCGCACCCGATTCCGCATCCGCTTCTGCATCCGCTTCTGCATCCACTTCTGCATCCGCATCCGCTTCCGCATCGGCTTCCGCGTTCACTTCCGTTTTCGCACCCACTTCCGCATTCGCATCGGCACCCGCTTCCGCTTCCGCACCCACACCCGATTTCACATCCGCTTCCGGTTCCGCATCCACCTTTGCATCTGCTTCCGCGTCCACTTCCGTTTTCGCACCCACTTCCGCATTCGCATCGCCACCCCCTTCCGCTTCCGCGTCCACACCCGATTTCACATCCGCTTCCGGTTCCGCCTCCGCTTTTGCATCTGCTTCCGCGTCCACTTCCACATTCGCATCGGCACACGCTTCCGCATCCGCATCCGCACCCGCTTCCCCATCCGCATCCACTTCCGTATCCGCTTCCGCATTTGCTTCCGCACCCGCTTCCGCATCCGCTTCAGAATCCACCTCTGTTTTCACTGCCGCATCCGCCATCAAATCCGCATCGACACCCGGAACCACACCCGCATCCGTAGTTACATCTGCATCCTCAAAAGCACCCGCGTTCACATCCCCTTCCGCATCACCATCATCCGCGCCCGCATCGTTTTCCACACCCGCGTTCATACCCGCATCTCCATCCGCATTATCGTCCCCATTCGCATCTGCGCCTGCACCCGCAGAGTTGACATCAGCCGTTCGCACGAGGCGCCCCCTCTCGTCGCGTGCCCAGCCCTTCGGCGCCGACCGCGGACCGTTGGCAGCCGGGGAGAGGCTGTCCTCCCGCTTCTCCTTCGTGGCGCTATCTCCCTCTACTCCACTTCCGGCCTCGTTATCATCACCCGTTGGAGGCGGTGGCGGGTGGCCCTCCGGAACGGACGAAGAGCTCTCGTCAGAGTCCGGGGACACCGCTTCGGTTGTCGGTGCGGCCGGAGAAGACGGCGACGGAGTCGATGCCAACTTTTCCTGATTCGACGCCTCCCGCTTGATCTTGCGAGACTCAGCGAGCTCCCCCAGCAGCTCGTCAACGCGCAGGTTGGAAGTCGCGCCCGCGCGAGTGAGCGAGGACCGCCGCAGAAGCACGATCCCGTCGTCATCGTCATCCGTGGAGCCGTCCTCGCTGCCCGGCCCCGACCCTTCGGCCGTATCTCCTTCGTGGGTGCTAACCGATTTCTTGCCGGCGTAGTCTTTGCCTGCAGCGACTTCGTCGTCCACTGCCGCGGCGCCGGCATGGACAGCACTTTGCGCCTCACCGCCGATTCCGCCGTCATCCCCCTCTTCGAGCGCGCGTTCAGACCCATCTTCCAGGTGCGGCTCGGGCGGGGAGCCATCGACAGAGGCACCCGGTTCCTCCGAAGAAGTTGGCGCACTGTCGTCAGTCGCGATGTCTCCAGCCGTGGCACTTCCGTCACCCTCCCGCGGCGAAGTTCCCTTCGGGCGGGGTTCTTCGCCGAGGTGGTCGGTGCCTTCTCCATCTGACTGGTGCTGAGCGGACGGACTGTCCTTCACGTCGGCCCCAATGGCGTCGGCACCTTCCGACGAAACCGTTTCCGAAGCCGGATTCGTCTCCCCGCCCTTGTCGTTCTCGTGCCCGCCGACCGTGTCGCCCTCGTCCTGCTCCGAGCGATTATCAGCCTTCACAGCATTCTGACCAGTAGCAGGCGCATCCCCCGACGACTCGGTGACGTCGGTGGCGGGTGCGACAACGTCGATAGAGCTGGCTTCGCCAATCCCGCCGAGAGCGCTTTCGGAGGACTCGACCGGTTCTGATGCGCCATCACCGGAGGCGCCGTCTGCACCCTGAACCACTGCCGATTCGGACGAGGTGTCCGCGGTAGAATCAAGTTCCTTTTGGTCTTGGTCCTTCGTGCCCGGCCCCTCCACAGCACCCGCCGCCTCCGCGCGTTTCTCCGCGTCGCCTTTCGCGCCGGCAATTGGCGCCTCCTCCATCCGAACAACACTCACCCCCTCTGAACCGTCGCATTCGTCCGTCGCATCCGCTGTTTCCGTCATGTCGGCGGCGGTGACTCCCGCAGAAGCCAGCAGCGTAACGTCATTAGTAGGTACGGCCGTCTTCACCTTCTGCGCTGCCGGCTCAGGTTCAGCATCCGCGCCGGCTTCCGTTGGGTTGTCGCCACCACCACCAACGTCTTCGCCGTGCGGTTCGTTCTCAACGCAATCCGCGCTAGCGCCCTCTTCCCCCTGTTTATCGACGACGGCGGGAAGCGCTTCTGCAGTATGGCTTTCCTGAGAAGTTTCCGGGGTGTTACTCTGCGCGGCCCCCACCGTGCCCACCACAGCCTCTGGCGTCCCGTCGACGGTTGGTTGCGCTCCCTGCGTGTCGGGACTAGAGCTTCCTGCCGCCACGTGCGAAGGAGCCTCGGCTTGCACGACCTCTGCTCCGCTCTTGCCGACACCGTCTTGGGGCAGCGTCGATGTCGCTGCGCCTAACGGGACATGAGCCTCACCCTCCGCCCGCTGTGCCTCGGCGTTCGTAGCGCAAAAAACGGATGATACGGCATCGGCATTCTTTGCACCACTAGACCCCCCTTTGCCTTCTTCGTCATCAGCAAGAGCCGGGGCAGCAGCGGTTTCAGTAGCAGCGGAACCAGCAGCAGCAGCAGCAGTAGATGCACGTTNNCAGCAGCAGTAGATGCAGCAGGAGCGACGGGTGACTCACCTGCGCAATCGCCCGTCGCGGAGTCGATTTCGTCGACCCCGGCACTCGAAACCGGTTCCGGCAGCGAACCGCTCTTTGGCGTATCCGCCAGCACTTTCCCCGCGTCGGCTTCAGGGTCCTGCGACGACGCTTTTCTCTCCACCCGCGGCTTGAGCCGACTCTTGAGCGCCCATGGTGGCGGAGTCCCGCTGGGTTCCTTAGCGGCGGCGGCACCCACGCCTTTGTTCGCGACTGCCTTGCGCGTGCTCCCTTTCGGCCCCCAGGGCGGCAACCCGGTTCGGTTCGTGTCAGCAGGCGCTTCGTTGCCGTCGGCGGCTGCCTTGCCGGTGGCAGCAGCGGACGTGGTTTGGTCGGCCGAGTCCGAGCCCGCCCGGAGCTTTTCCGCGGAGACGATCCGCTTTTCCTCTTCCAGACGCCTCTTTTTGGCGGCGGCCGCTGCCTTCTTTTCCTCGAGCTTGCGCTCCTGCTCTTTTTTTTTCGCCTGGCGGTCCACGTACGCCCGTGCCTCGTCGAATGCCTGGCGTTCAGGTTTGGAGTGGGGTTGCGCAGAGGGGGGAGGGGGCCAGAGGGGCGAGGGTGTAATTCGTGTGTCTTCGGCACACGCTATACGAGTACTTGAAAACGTCATCAACATTTCATCAATACCATATACGAGGTTCCCTTCTGTGCTTGCAATAAATGTCGTAAAACCTCCGTTTTTGCAGCAGATAATCTGTAGAGATAGGCGATTACATGGCGAGGTGGTCTCCACGAAAACACGGAACGGGTTCTCCACGGGTGGCGGCCCTGTGCGCGCAGAAGCCGGGAACGAAGCTTCGAGCATTCCCTCGAACCTGTCAAGGTAATCAACCTGAGCCGATCGCACAATTCGCAGTACAGCGGCCACAAAACGGAGCTGTCTCTGCTCTGGAATGGGATCAAACGCCCCCCTTCGGCAAATTTCAGCAAGAGAAAGTTGGCGCTGCGAGCGCGCCAACCCGACGAGCACGAGGCCATACCACCTCCGTGCCGTACTTTCAACACGACAATCATCGACCCCGAACCCCCCGCAACAAAACGACAACCTCGACGCACCTTGATAAACGAGTGGAGAGTTGTGAAGAACTCCTGAGGAGTCAGCTCGGGGTCCTCCCCGAAGTACGAGAGGGCCCCACTATTGCGAACGATCATGCCATGGCGGAGGAACACGCGATGTACAAAAAGCAGGGGCGTGTGGTGCGAAGGCGGGCGAACGTTGTAAGACACAGAGAACACGCGAGCGGTCCTGCACTTACCACAAACGCGACAAACTGTCGGCCTTCTTTTGCGGACACCGTGCGTCGCACAAAAACACAACGCAGCGAGGCACGCAGTGAATGAACCCTCAACAAGAACGGCGCCGACTACGGCAAACCGCTTGAAAGAAAGGAAGGGTCCGCTCCGAAACGCAAAACAAACAAAAAAATATCCCGACACCAACGCGGATGCGAACCAGAGGAGACGCGGTTTTTAAACGCGCGTGTCTCCCGACCTGCCACAGGCTACGACCTCTCCTTCCACCCTGCCGAGTGCCAGCATACTGCAGGAGCCAATGAATCGCGGGGAATTCGTAGTGCGGCCGTATGTTCTCGCGCGCGCGCGTGCGAGCCGGCGGGGGGTGGGGCAAGACAACGCTGTCACCGGTTGCAACGTGGCCTACGTATGGGAGGCTCCAGATTCCACAACGCCCCAAATCTTCCCTTGACGTCGTGCCACCGACGACGTTTTCACATACAGAATCGGGCGTATAGTCTTTGTACCGGGCGCGATATTCACGCCAAGGCCTTGAGCAGGAACAGGTGTTTTGCGTCGTACCGGGCATATACGGTACTCACGCGAAGTTGGACTGCATCTCTTCCACCAGAGTCTTCGAGGCGGCGAGTTCTTCCTCCACGTTCTTCATCCACAGGCTCAGCGCCTGCATCGATGTGAGACAAGGCAGGAGAAAACCGGCCGTCAGGAGAAGGTACACACTGCGCATCGTCATCGGCATGGGTACGCTAATTTTCCGACAAAACGTGCACATGCTACATATTTACACCCGGTGTCACAACTCAGCCACGAAGCGGATACTCGGGCTACAGGCTACATGCCATGTGGCACCCCCCCCTCTCCCCGCTCGACGGTAAATTAAAGCCTGTTCAAAATTGAAGAAAACAAAAAAACTACGAAAACAACGAACACCGCGAAAAATACAAAAACATCGAAAGCTGCAAAACTCAAAAAAAAAAAAAAACTACAAACACCAAAACTACAAAAAGCCAAGTACAAAAACGAAAACTGCAACCACTTCGCAGAATCCCCCGAAAACAAAAATTGCACGCCCCGAGCGCGAGCAAGTGCCCAGTGCGCAAAAACAAAAAGCGAGCGGCCCCTTATCCGCACCCCGACACCACAAGGAGTTGACCGTGCGACCCAGAACCCCCCACCGGAACGTACACAAAATACGCGCGACTAAAGCATGGCCGGACGCACCTCCCGCGGCTCTAGCTTTTTCGGCGACTTCTTCGGGGCCCTTCTCGGCGTGATGGCGGGGCGAGAGCGCTTGCCCGGTGCCGGCGCGAGTTTGGACGGCATCGGGATGAGACAGTTGGCGAGGCCCTGCACGCCCGCGGCAGAGGGAAAGGGAAGTGGAGGAGCGAATTAGGAAACGGATCACAACACAGGAATGGAGGAGCGAAGCAGGCGACACATCACATTACGGCGATCATGGGAGAAGCACCAAGAGGAGGAGGAGGAGGAGGGGGTGCGGGGGAAGAGGGAGCGGAGGCGTTGCCCTTCCTGGTCGCACGACCGCTGGAATTTGCAAACGGCACTTCCGCTAATAGGTGTCCTTACTACAGGGGTAACCATCTGAGAAGTACCTTTTTTATTCTACTGTAGGAAAATTCTTTTGACGTTTTTTTGTTTTTGGTAGAACCACAAAAATACCGAACAGCCTAGAATGAAGATACGTATAAAATGATATATACACTGAAAGCACTTTGCCCCACCGCTCGATTTCACGAAACAGAAGAGCTATCGGGAAACACAAGAATATGTTGCTCCCCTCAATTAAATGCCGGCGTCATTTGAGCCCTTGTGGCAGTCACACTGCCCTACGATCTGCCGGCAAGGCGTGTCTTTCCGAGCCGCCAAAAACACTACAAGTCGGTTGTCCAGCTGCGTGCACCAGGAAAACTAATAGGGCGAGAGGCAGGCTGAAACCGCCCCTAAGCAAGGGTTGCGCACCATCCCAAGACGTAGAGCAACACCGTAACGCCGACACTTGTTCGTTTGAACGTTTGCAACGTGGGGTGTGTCGGCTCATCTTGGTCCGTTACAGCCAGAAACGAGTGTAAAAACTGCGCGTCGGCATAGAAGTACAGCAGAAGTCGATTTTTGCAGCAGCAGCGTGTGTTTCTACTGCTGTAACTACCCAAGACGAGCCCACACACCGCACGCTGCACGCGTTCAAACGAAAAAACTGTCGGCGTTACGGTGTTGCTCTACGTCTTGGGATGGTCCGCAACTCTTTGTTTAGGGGCGGTTTCAGCCTGCCTCTCGCCCTATTAGTTTTCCTGGTGCACGCAGCTGGACAACCGTCTTGTGGTGTTTTTTGTTACCCCTGTACTTCCACTTCCACCGCATCGCGCTAGTGAAACCCGTCCGCGCGCCTCGCGTCACTGGATGCTGCAACTACCATTATTGCTGCTGCAGCTGCTGCAGCTGCTACTGACAGCCCCTCTGTGGCGCACGCGCTGTTGCTCGGTTGCACGCGTTGTCGTTGACGCCACCAAAACTAGCTTCGAGGCGCTTGCTGGCGTTATCATTGGCGGCGACTGCAAGCCCTTCCTCCCTTCGTGGCCCATGCTTCGCGCGCGCATCGCGCTACACCGTAACAACAGTCGTCTGGCGAGGCAACATTCAACAGCAACCCGCTTTTACAAGCACACCCGGCCGCAGCAAACGATCGACCACCATCGAAACCAACCAACCCGCCGTCGCGCAATAGATACCTCGGTGATCCAGTGGACCCGTGGCGCCGGCGCCTTGGGAGCGATGGAGCTTGGCATCGGGAGGGAGCAGTTGGCGAGGCCCTGAAGCACAAAAACAAGGGAAATGGGGGGAGACGGACGGATAACGGCACCCTTGACTCGTTGCGAAGGTGAACTAACAGACAGACGACAGACCTCTCCAGACTCTTCAAGCTTTCAGCCTTGGGGGTGGTGAGGAACGAGCGAAGCAGCCAGTGCATCCCCTCGCATCACAACGGTTCTCCGGAGTAGCCTAATAACCAGCGGGGGAGGGGGCGAAAGAGAGCGAGACGCTTCCCTGCCCATTCGCAGACCGCTGATTTCGGCAAGCGGCACTTCCACTGACCGGTAAAATTGCAAAACTTTCCCTGTATCAAGCGACGGAGCCCCCCGTCTGCGCCGCCACACGTCGCCGGGTGCTACTGGGCGTTGCTGTTGTTGCTGTTACTGTTGCTACCACTACCACCGTTGCTGCTAATACTTATTCTGCTGTTGTTGTTAGGTTATGCTGCTGCAACCGCTGCTGTTACGAGAGCCTCTGCGTGGTGCACACGTCGTGGTTTGGTTTCAACACGCCTTGTCGTTGACGCCGCCGAAACCAACTTCGAGGCGCTTGCATGCGTGGCTACTGACGGCGACTACGAGTACAGTCCTTCCTCCCTTCGTAGTCCATGGATCGAGCGCGAATCGCGCCAAGCCTTAACAACGGCTGAGACAGTGGTCGTCCGGCGGGGCACTATTCAGCAGCAACCACTTTTACAAACACGTCCAGCCGCGGCAAACGATCGATCACCAGTGGGAAAAAAAAAACGCCGCCGGGCGATACATACCTCGGCGATCCGGTGAGTTCGCGGCGCCGGCGACTTCGGAGCGATACCGCTCGGCATCGGGAGGGAGCAGTTCGCAAGCCCCTGAAGCAAAACAAAAACAAGAAATGCGGCGGGTCGGACGAGGAACGGCTCTGTTAATTCGTTGCGTAGTCGACATCACAACCAGACAGCACACGCCCCAGAAACTCTTAAAACCCTCACAATCAGGGGGGAGAGAGAGCGAGAGGAAAGCGGGGCACCATTCAACAGCAGCCGCTGTTAAGACAACACGCCCGGCCGCGGGAAACGATCGAACAAAAACCATCGAAATCAACAACCCGCCGCCGTGCAATAGATACCTCGGTGATCCAATGGGTGAGCGGTGCTGGCGCATCCGGAGCGATGGAGCTCGGCATCGGAAGGGAGCAATTGGCGAGGCCCTGAATAAATAAAAAAGGAACCGGGGATGGGCGGGGAAAGACTCGCTTGAGTCGTTACGGGGTCGAGACCTGGCAAACGGGCGGCATGCATGTCCCCAGATACTTGCAGCTTGCAGCACTGTTTGATACGCGAGACAGGGGAATGGCAACGCAGTTGAGCGATAAGTGACAGCACACACGGGAGCGCACGCCGGAGGTCACCCATTAGGCCGGGTTCGAGCACGCTTCCGACGCACACGCACCCGTCGAACACGGCGCTGCTCCAGCGAAGCTCGTGACACCACACATCAGCAGAAAAAACGTCTGCTCAGCACTCTCACCCACTGTAAAAACATAGAGGCTCTCAGGCTCTCAGTCTTCACTGCTCTTCGCGCAAGGCCAGTTTTCTGTAAAGACGTCAAGCCACCCTTGCAGC
>JAXFYO010069150.1:0-10294 GCA_034768055.1 Saccharina latissima
TTCAGAACTGTTTTTTGTCCGTTTGTGTCCGTTCGCGACCAGGGGGGTACACCCCCACGAGCAGATACCCAACCCATTATGAAGAGCATCTATTGATGCTCGCGGCCTAGCGGCCGCTTCGCATCAATATCTCCTCATTATGAAGAGCATCTATTGATGCTCGCGGCCTAGCGGCCGACTCGCATCAATATCTCCTCATTACTACTACTGCAGCATGCTGTAGATGGGATATGCTACATCATCATCGCAATGAACTTTGCACCGCTGGCATCAACTCCACGGGTAGGCGTGACCCCGCCAAGCACCCACCGTCAATCCGCGGGGGGCTTCAATGCGCCGAGAAAGTATGAACGAAACCGTATAACAGCAGTGTTGGTTGAAGGCGCGGCACAGCAGAGATACGTTTTTCTCGCGCCCGCGCGTCGGCTCCCTAGTGGTCAACTCAAGTCGGGGCGGCAGGGGGGCGATCCCCAGTTAGTTGTACGTATGCGCTGCGTGCCAGGTGTCCTGGATGGATAATTTGCCTGCGTGTGTTCGTTACATGTATGTATACGATAGATAGTAGGTTGCGACGCAGTCGCTGAATGAACACCACGCCGAGAGTCTTCCACCGATCCTCCTTACACCCGCGCCGACTTTTCCGTGCGCGTCTGTCTTTCGTGAATCAAGTGCCGGCCGGACACGCCATTTTCGTTAGTCCAGAGACGGCAGCTTTTTATACTACCGGATACGAGGGGCCGGCTTGGCCGCGGTTGATCCGGGCGCTTTCGGGCAAACCATCCAACTCTCGGTTATAATCGGTAATGCTGAAAAAAACGCAATGAACGCCTGTGAACGCTGTCAATATACCCTCACCAGTATTATACCTGGTACCATACAAAGTACGGTATGGATAATAACGGTTTTGCGCACACATATAGCGCAAGTTTCCGTTTTAAAGATGGCGCCCCGGGAATTATGATTGGACGACATATTTCATGTTTTGCCTGATTTTTTGTATCACATCGATGTGGGTACCTGTATGATATACTTACCGGCGGGAAAAAACAAAAAAAAAACGGCTTGCGGCCGACGCGCGTACAAATGCACCTACTTATTACGGCGAGCACTTTTGGTGCGACTCGTGTGCGCCCGAGATCAGACGAAACCTCTCGTTATATACAGAATACACTCCACTCATAGCTTCAGAGCCACCCTGTGACACCATTCCTCACAGCAAAAACGACACAATATGACAATAAGCAACTGCTACAACAGGTTAAGTCTTCAACGCAGAAGCAACGTCCCAACAACGCCGCTCGCGTTACTGCGTCTTTTAGACAAAATATGAAGAAAAGCGCTACTAAAAAGCCCATTCTCGTATAGTGAAATGATTGTCAAGAGCATTCGATTCTACTCGGTAGTGAAGCGGGCGCGGATACGACAAGTTTCGATTAATATTAATTCATGACACCGTACGCGCAAGAGGAAAATCCCAGTCGCACAGTCACGCAATCGCACCCCTCCGTCATATACACCGCGCACCACCGCCATGAGCCAACACTTGATCACTTTTTATCACGGTATGAGAAAAAGTCCCCCCCGGTCACGCCTCCACCCGTCAACGGCAGCAACCCTTTCTCAACAGCCCTCCCCTCTAGTTCCTCCAACGCCATCAGGCCGAAGAGTTTTCGACGCAAGTTGGCGTTTTCTCGCTGAAGTGCAACAGCTTCCGCCCCTTCTTCCGACGGCCCTGCTCCTTCCCCTCCAGCCTGTCTGGCCATTGATGAGTCGTCGTCACTTGCGTATACCGCATTGTCTGAAGGCACATGTGCTCCCCGTTCCATCGCACCCGCGGCAGTCGCACCCAAGCGGTGCGCACGCTCGGCCTCGAGCTCGGCCGTCGTGATCCTCAGCCTCGCAATCACCTCTCGCATTCGCGTAAGGTCGCTCGCACGGAGCTGCTGTCGGCGTTTCGATCGTCTCCTCTTCGGCTCGCCGCCACCATCCTTCCTATCGCCGCCGCTGCCCTCCCTTTTCCCCGCCTGCCCCCGGTCCTCAGGCCGAGCCTCGCTGCTGGATGTACGCCTGGAGGAGGGGTGGTGTCGCCTCCGCCGATGCTCCTTCCTGACCCGTTGTCCAGTCTGTTCCCGGGCCGGCCGACGGCGTCGCTCCCCCGCATCATCGGTATGGTAATGGCCTTGCCCGTCCCAAATGTCCGAGGAAGACGCGTAGTTTCGTGTTGGTGAGTTGCGCTTCTCAACTCCACTTCCGTCGACGCTGCTACTTCGCCTATAATTCGGTTTGGCCGCAGTGGCCGCAGCTATCGGCGCCAAGCGCTCAGCGCTCCTCCCCCGGTAGCGACGGCGTGACTCCCTCCGGCTGGTCGACACCGACTCGTCTTCGCGGTAGCGCCAATCAGAGGCAACATGCTCGCCGCTGTCATCACTGCCGTCACCATAATCATCACCATCGCCTTCGACATGATAGTCGGCGGTGGTGGTGGCCGCGTTCACCTCGTTGGCGGCGGCGGCGGCGGCAGCCGTGGTAGTGGCGGCCGCAGCGGCGGCAGCGTTAGAGGCGCCATCTTCGAGCGCCCGGCACAAGCGCGCCCTCGTTGTCTCGAGCATACGCTCTGCCCGCTCCGCCCGGTCCCTCAGTTCGGCATACTTCTGCGATGCAAGGTTGATAGCTTGAGCTCGAAACGCGGTAGCGTTGGGGCTACCAGCTTCGTCTTGGCCGTAGAGATCGCGGGGTGAATCATTTCTTCCACTCGGTGCAGACCTATTTTCTCCGTATTTCTCGTCGTCGATAAAACGCGGTTGTGGTCTTGAGTTGAAGCCTGGGCGTTGGGTGTCGACACAGTCCGCAAGAGGTTCACCCCTCCGTCCGCTCTTTGCCTTGCCCGTTTGCCGAGAGCCTCTTGCAGTATTTTCTCCGGCCAGGTCGACAACTGCACATGCGCCACCTCGTTTCCCTCGGCCGTCACCAGCCGCACCTCGTACGCCAGACAGAGACGGTTCCTCGCGGCGGTGTCCATCCGTAAAATACGCCGCACCGCCGCCGCCATCGCAGCTATTCAATGGCGGCAAGGTGGCGTCGGGGGACATGCCTGCATTGTCCGAGCGCTTCAAGCCCAAGAAAGGCGACGGGTTGATCCCGGTCGTCCGAACACCTCTATCGGCGATGTCGGACATGTGGCCGGAGTCTACCGCCGCAGATGGCAATGAAGTGCCCGTTCGCGAACAAGCGGCCGTGTTACCCTGCGTCGGCCTGCCCAAACCAGGGGAAAACCGAGCGCTGCAAGTGACATCGTCGTCACAGCCTTTGGTCGGGCCGGGAACGTTATCCGAGCATTCCGAAGGCGGGGAGAACGGTAGCCACGAGGAAGCCACGGCGTACAATGCCGCGATTGTTCCCAGCATCGCCTGGGTTAATTGCGGACAGGGAGGTAGAGAAAACGTCCGGGAAAAGCTTAGATCGCAGCGCGAATACGAGCATCGCATACGCGTAAGGTTTTTTGTTGTGGGCACAAGCACGATTCAGGGTGAAGACGTTCTTAGGGCGTAATCCACAACTCTCAATATTAATCTTGCATATCTTGCCCGATCCGACCGCGACAAGATAGTGACTTGGCGAACAATTGTCCAGTCCGTCCACAACATGGCGTTGGATTGCGGGTCGGGCACTTCGCGAAGTCTCACGAATAAGATGGAGCAGACGAGAAGGGTAACATTGCACAGATGCTCCGAGTATACTCTACTCGGAGTATCGAGTATTTTGTGTACTCCGAGTACTGAGAGTATTACGGTACTGGCGGCCTAGACACTCAGAGTACTTGGACTATGAGCAGTACTGAAGGCCCAAATACTACGACGAGTACTGGAAGTATGATCAGTACAAAACCCCGAGTACACGCAGTACCCGCAGTATCGAGTTGCGAAATACTCGGAGTACAGGCAGTATCCGCAGTACAAAACCTCGAAATACTGCAAGTACACAAAGTATCTGAAGTTTTTTTTCTCGAAAATACTCTAATTATATACGTATACTTCCGGGTAATAAGAGCATCTGTTAGAATGTGAAATGCTATAAACGCCCGTCACATGCTCCCAGAACCTGGAAGCATTGACGGCCGAGTCTTGAAAACGATGCAAGATGCTCCTCATATAAGTCAAACCCCGAGTATACTCGGAGTATCGAGTACATTTCGTACTCCGAGTACTGAGAGTATTAGAGTACTGGCGGCCTGAATACTGCGAGTAACTGGGAGTATCAGCAGTACTGAAGGCCCAAATACNNAGAATCTCGAAATACTCCGAGTACAAGCAGTATTCCGAAGTACATAGGGCCCAAATACTGCGAGTACACGAAGTACCTGAAGTATTTTATCTCGAATACTCCTTACTTTACTCCAGGATACTCGGAGCATCTGTGTAACATTGATCCTCGACATCCATCCCATTTGCTAACCCGATCCTAGCGAAGACAATCACAGCTCGTTCTGAAACAGAGAACGGGGGGTTACCTTTCCTCAGAACAAAATGATATGTTGCACACTAAGCACAGAACGACGGGGTGTCTTCCTTAAAAAATAAAAAGAGCTTGCACGCCCCGAGCAGGATACCTCGTGCAACCAGCGGACGTACATCAGCAATTTCGGATCAAGTACAAACACCAAAAACATACAACATAAAAACATCACCTCATCTACGTCGTCGAAGCTTCGCCCGCTCCCCTTGTTCACCGCACAGCAAACCGTCACCGCTCGTCCGTCCTCCTCTCGCCGCCCAACGCCACCCGTGCCACCAGCACGGTCGCTCCCTTCGCTGGAGGGGCTCAGCACGGGCACGCACAGCCAGCTACTGATCGCCTCATTCCGATCATCGTCGCCACGGCTCCCTTCCTTCGAGCTTAACAGGCTGCGGGAGGATGCCCTCGCCGCTAGAAGGGCGTCTCGGGAACGCCGTCTGAATGAGCGAGAAGGTGGCCGCTGGGATAGAAGGTCTGCCATCGGCACCGCGCCGCTCCCCCCGCCGTCGGCCAGCGACTCAACGCGGAGGAGNNTCGACGCGCTCGCACCCCAGCGCCTGCGCCGCAAGACCTGCCACGCTTGCCCACAGCTCGTTTCCTCTCGAAGCACGCGCCGCCGCCGTGACCTGGGTCGCCGATTCTGCCACAGTGCGCTGTAGCAGGGCCCCCGCCACGGCGCTCTCTGCGAAGAGCGTAGCGACTCTGCGGCAAGCCTGACGCCGGACCACTCGCGCCTCTTTAGCAGCTTCGGCCGTGACGCTCGCACGACTTTCCGCCAACACCCGCTCGGCCACCAAGGCAAGCGCGACCTGGCCGCAGAAGGCCGACAAAGCTCGGGCGTCATCGCCGGCAAACGCGCCCGTGCCTGCCCGCACCGCTCTCAGGACCCCGACGACTTCGACGCTAGACGTGGGGCCCCGATCCTCGCCGTCGCCGTCGTCTACAAACCCCGTCAACACCTTCGGTAGCGGCGAAGCCTGAAGCATCACTGGAACGCACAGCACCGTCAAAGCGGCGGCGGTGGCGACGCCGGCAAAGGCCATCGCGGGCGTGTCGGCCCTCGACGGTCCGTCCATGACGCCTTTCGCCGAGGAAGAGCGTAGAACCTCGACGCAAACGGGCCGCGCCGACTGCGCGGCGACCCCTACAGTGCCGTCGCCAAGGCGCTCGCGGTCGGGAAGGCCGCACTCTGCCATCGCCTCCACTGCCGCAGCCGCGGCGGAGTTCTCCGCGCGACCACCGCCTTCGCTCCTTCGTTTCGTCTTGCCACCGGCCTGCACAGCGGCGACTCGAACCGCCGTGGGTTGTGGGCCTCCGACCACCTCGAACAGGGAGGCCGACAGGAGCCCGAAGGTGCGCATGGCCGCACTGCAGGCGTCGTGGCCGAGCGCCTCGATGCCGGAGCCCAGAGAGTAGGGCGGGGGAGCCGCGCACACATCCACCAGGAGATCAAGCAGGTCTTGGTTACTGCTACCACTGCCGCTGCGGGCGTCTGTGCCGACACCAGCTCCACCCGCTGCCGGCGGTAGCTTCTCAAAGCGTCCGTCAGCAACACCGGTTCGAGCGGGAGAAGAGGAGTGCGTTGCGTGACCCTTTTTCCGCGTGAACGGATGGGCCGAGGGGGCTGTTTCGGCCTCCAAACGCCGTACCTCGGTAGGCGCCTCAATCGCCGGCTCTCCGGTCACGGCATTTGGCTCGAGAGCAACGCAGGTATTGCGCGGGCCGTCGCCCACTACAGCTGTCGCGTCAACAGATGGGGCAAGCAGCGCCTTCCGTCTCGCGGCCAGTTGCACCTTGGTTGCCAGCAAACACAAGAACAACGGTGAGGAACGGGTTGGCTGGGTGTTGCCGAAGCGTTCCCGGCAGCACAAACTACCCGGTAGGGCATGAAAAAATCGGTCCACTGCTGCGGTACCTCCGCGAAATTGCAAGGAGCAGATAGGCAGGTTTAACACAAGCCTCGACTCATGAGCCATGCCAAAGTAGAGGAGGTAGTTTTGGGTCCAACTATTTCCGGCCGACGGGGACTTCCTCCTCGATTGAGAAACTACCCGACCAATATATTGGCAACCCCATTTGTGTTCTACTTTTATTAATAGTTTTGCTGCTTGTTGTGGGGCGCGCTTACTTTGTCTTGAAGAAAGTCCATGTTCGTTGTTTGGGGGGCGCGATTGCTTTTTCTTAAGGCACGTCGTATTTTTTGGGGGCGAGGTGTAGTGCTCCTCATCTTAGGAGCCTGAGAAAACTAGGTACCCCTCCCTACCGAAACATGAATCATATATATTATGTAGAGTACAGCAAGCGTGGTATCTATAGCACCGCGCAAAGATAATGGACCCAGGAGGCAACGCTCACCTTCGCTCGCCACAGACACCACCCTTTTCTCGCGCCGTGCAATGCTGCCCACGCTGTACCACGACCGAGCGCGCGCCGTAGCCGAAGGCGGACAAGGCATGCCGCCCGCCACCGCAGTAGAGCGACTCCCAACATCCCGCTCGCAAGGGTCCTCTTGGCTCGACTGCGCATTGCGTTGGAGTGCAGAGATATAGGCAAGGGATATGTAAATAATGCACATGATATCTGGGGGGTGGGCGCGCAAGACAAGGCGGACTAACGATGCCCCGGACCAAGCGCTGCCTTGTGTCTACCTCAACAAGGTGTTCTCCTGCAGAGACGGCCTCGCCTCACTGCCGTGAATTCGACGTCCAGTATCCCTTCGAAACTCTTGGAGTTTGAAGTCCGTTCTCGACCGACCAACGACGAGCAAGGCAGGCGCGACACGCCCGCAATTTGTCCCACCTGTACCTGACCTTTTCCATTCTTGCTTGCATTTTCCAGAGCCTTATTGTAGACTATTTACGCGTCGTGGGTTGTTTGACGTCGCCTTAAATCTCGCACCACTACCGCACACCAGAAAGTGGCTAAAATATTGAAGATACAACGACTATGATCAACAATGAAACGGACTCCAACATCAACACCTCTTCACCTTTCCACCGCTGCCCTTCTTCGCACGCCCTTCGCGTGTCCATGCCACCGTCGCAATGCTGCTCTAGCGCGCCGCCTAGCCCCAGCTTCATCAACCTTAACGGCTACACCCACGAGACGAGCGAGCACCCTACCCCCTGTCCTCGATCGGCCGTCCACCTGCAAGTCCCCACCGCCGTCGCCGAAGGTCACATGGCGCCATCTCTCCAGCCCGCGCCGTGCATTCGACAGCGTCAGACACTCTCGATTCTTCAGGGCGACGGTAACTAAGTCTCTCCTCCGCAAACATGCCCCCCTCCAAGCCAGGACTGCTGCTCGCTGCCTGAGGTGCTGCACGTGTTCCAGCCCCGCGAGCATGCCGCGCTGCCGTTGGCCACGCCGCGTCGCTCTCGCCGACCACAGCCGCAGGACGCTCTGGGCGCCTCTCCGGGTGATTCGCGTGGCGAACTCTGCCGCGAAGGCATCGGCGCTTGACGACGCAGTCGCGCGATGTCGCGCGTGGCCACTTTTATATCTCCACAATCGCAGGCAACGGGAGAGCCGGAGAGCCTTGATCCTTTCGCTCGCATTTGACGCGTGGCGCCGAGCGCGGGTCGCGCTCTGCATAGTGGCCAATGCCCGCGCAGCAAGGAGGCGGTCGCGACCTTGACGGAACGCTCGAGCGACGGCGAGGGATAGCAGAGAGGCTCGAGCGCTTGTTTCTAGAAGGTGGGAGTCCGCTGCGTGTTGGCGGAGCGCGCTCCCCGATGCCTGAAGGCGGTGCGCGAACGGGGTACGGGCAGGTAGGCAAGAGCACACGGACGCGTCGGGGTGGAGTGTAAAGCGGTGACTCCCAAGGACGCTCCTTTTGATTTCCTCTGACAAGTTTGCCCCACCCGCGTTTGCTACTTTCTGCTACTATACTACCTCTGCTCGGAACAAGCCCATACAAATATCGCGAACCGTACTACCTTTGATAGTAGCGCACGGTACACACGCACGGCACCGTTCGGGAGACGACTTCAATGTAAAACCCTACAAACACAGGACGCAAAAGGCGACGACCACGCCTTGATCCCCGCACCTGGGTACCCAACTACTACCCGAGTCAGCCATCTAAGCGAAAAGCACAAGAGAGAGATAAATTTCCTCGGATGCGTCTCTACCTCGGTCTGCAGCGCCTCCACGGTCGCCTGCAGCTCCGCCGTCACGGCGTTTGCCCGCTGCAGCTCTTGCTCCCTCGCACTCGTCAGCGTCTCGGCTGCCGCGTTTGCCGCCACGGCGACTTTTTCCGCCAAGGCCGCAACCGCGATCTCCTTCTTCGCCGCCTGTTGCACAACGACAGCTCGGATATCACGGGCTTCCGCGTGCCATCGCCAGAACCCGCGACCCAGGCGGTGCTTGTAGGAGCGCCGCAGCAGGCGGGACAACGCCTCTCGCTTCGACCGCTCCCTCGCAGCGGCGCACCTCCATGNNCAATGCCGACAGCTTCTCCCTCTGCTGGAGGAATGCGCCCGCCGCGGCCTGAGCAAGACGTTGCAAGCGTTCCTCGTCGACGGCTGGTCGATCCTCGCCGCCGTTTGCATCTCCTACCGCCGCGAGTGCACCGGACGATAAAGACTTGTTCGTGTAAACACAAACCGTCACGGGTGTGGCGGCCGCGTCGAGCGGCGTTCGGATGACAGGGTTATTTTCGGCACCCTGATTGCCACGAAGTCCACTACCGACTGGCAGGTTTGGCGACAGGCTTGCTCCCCCATCGCCAGTGGCGACAACGGCGGCACAGCCGCTAGGGCTTGGAAGGGCCGTGCGCACGGTTCGATTTTTCTCGGCCGAACCAATGACGGCAAGCTCAGCGTCTGATCTCGACAGGTCTTCGGCAGCGTTCGTCTCCCTGGCGGAGACGTCTGCTGGACCAATCATCGACCGCCACCTGAGACAGCATACGGCGCGTCAAAGACATAGTCGGGGGAGAGCGCGTGAGCGGCACACGGGATATGTGCTAAGCCAAAGCGCGGCGCCGAGCGAGGCAGGTTACACCACCATCCACACCACCGCTCTTCGAAAACTTACTATCGCACGTTTCCTCTCCACTGTCAGCGGCACTGTCCGCATCGCCACCGCTCACGGGCATGGAGCAGGGGGCTTCACTACGAGGTACAGTGGGGGCTACAGTTTAAGAGAGGGGTGTGCCATGTGGAGTCAACCTCTTTTAAATAAGGCCCTCCCTAACACATTTACAAGACATTATCAGTTACAAAAAGCTTGGTGTAAGATAAACCTATCGTATACCGAGTGCCGAGTGTACAGTTTTACTGTGCCTGCGCGAGTGACTTCAAGAAATCTGAGAGTGACGCCTTTCTTTGTCGTGCGTGCACAACGGACCGTTGGACGCTAAAGCTTAAGCTTTCCAATAATAGACTATTAACTGTGCATAATGGTGCCGCAGTGATACTGCTGATGCTCCTGGACGTTACCCAAGTCAATAAATGCCACGACGTGTGCTGACACAGTTTGAAACCGAAAAACGTACCGGGTACGGCACGTACTGTTAGGAGCGGGATTGGCGTTGATTTAGACGTAAAAAAAAGAAAAAAAGTGTCCCGAGCTCGCCAGTGGTCTACAGCCGGGAAAAAAAATCTTCAGGAAATCAACCAATCCGCGAAGCCGAATAAAGACACACGTCACCAATAAATAACTATTCATACCACAGCATTCTAAAAAAATGGAAAAACAAAAGCCCTCATCGAGCACCGAGCTTCAGAGTTTTTGTTACAAAATAAAAGCAGCTTTGTTGCTCTGCCCTCGCTGCTTG
>JAXFYO010069429.1:0-10539 GCA_034768055.1 Saccharina latissima
CCTAAAGAACACGCACACTTATTAATAGCAGGGAAAGGATACACAAGTCCGTGGTATGTCGTATTGACAACAGCAGGAGTCTACGTACTCGTATACCCTGGTATACGAACTGGTAGAAAAAACAGGCGAGACACGGATGACAAAGAGATAATCTACGCAGCATAAAGCATGCCAGAAACTTGACGAACATATCCAATGCCGTGGCAAGGCGGCGTTCGAGCTTACTCGCCAGATCAAATGTTACCAGGTGCATTACACGAGTGCTTTGGGGAAGCAACCAACAACTGGCAACGCGACCCGACGAACGAACTTCGTACGAACGTACTCGTACTCGGATCAAGTTACATTATAGTACCTGGTAGGTTTTAGTGTTCCACGTTTCATCTACCTGCTACATAGAGCAGTACATCGTAAAATGTTGATTCTTGAGCTCATAAATGAGTAACATAAGCTGCACGTAAGCTGCACGTGGCCACTGCAGTCAACAATACATATATAAACTCACCCCTCGCAAGATGTCCCCAAGCCGCTGCGCTTCCTCACATTGCTTGCCACGAAAAATCAAGCGCTGCTGATGCGGCGGAGGTCGGCCGGCGAACGCCGCCTCTATCAATTTCTTCAGGTCGCCAACAGTGTTGGTTGTTTCTAGGCTCACAACCTCGCTGCTACTGCTGTTGTACACATTCGTGACACAGAGCTTGACGCGTGTGCCGTCGCTCCCGCCCGCAGCAGCAACCAGCTCGGCTTCGGGGTGCGCTCGTGCTGCCCTCGCATCGGTCTCGGTCGCCATCAACGAAGGCAGTCAACCCTCCGCACTTCGCAGCAGTCCCACCACCCCGCACCCTCCGCACTCGAAGATGTGCCTCTACGAGTGCCCGCCCAAGAATATACTCTCGAAAATGACGTTTGAGAGGATCACCCGTTCACAAGCAAGGGAGAGGGCCAAGAACTACACCTCAGCTGTCGTTGAATCACGGGGCAGGGGGGTTGAAGGACGAAAATCGTTCAATATATCGCCTGTCGTTAGTGCCAGGTACCAGGTGCCTCGGCAAGCCGCCTGAGTGCCACTTGGCATGCAACGACTCGCGCGGAATCTGATTGGGCGATGCATTTCCGTTTTCCATTTCGCTCGTATTTCACTATTTTGCCTGTTTTGAAACAATTTTTACTATTTTCGTCGATTTTCGACTTTCGATTTCGATTTCGTCAAATATAAGGTTTTCGCTTTTTCCTCACGAGCATGTTTCTCGCTAGCCGCGGCGACCGCAAACACAGCCCAGCCAGCGGCACCACAGAGGACCCATCAGCGCAGAAATTGCGAACTGGAGGAAACATGAGTGAGTCCGAAGATAGTGTGATCGTATAGAGTGAAGTTAGCTTTTGCCGAAAGAGGTGACAGGCCGTAAACCCCTGCGCAAGATACTCGGCTAGGCCAGCAACTTCCAGGGTACCGACAGCACTTGCAAGCTTGGCTGTTGGCTTCTACTTTACGACTTATTTTGACCAGAGTTCAATCTGGGTCTGTGGGACGACGATGACTGCCGATCAGATGCTGATCCCGCCATACCAGAGCGCGNNGGCAAATCATAATTCATGGTTCGTCGAGGCAACAGCAGTAACGAAGATGCTGTGAGTTACGTATAGAAGCACACGAGAGCCATTTTGAACACATTTTGAACTTTCAAACTACTCTGTACGTGGTGCTTGATTCCTGCTGTCTTCGACGTTGTCTGCTTGTCTTGCGTTGTCGTCTTTAGGTCGTGATGTCTGCGAACCTGAGCATGGCAAAGTGCATGGCAAAGTGGAGGTTGACGATGACTCCGATGACGACGAGGACATCTTTGATTATGCAACGGAGGAGAGCGGGGTGCAACTCGGCACTGTTGTCCCGCTGGAAGGGTCGCAAGACAGGGTGTTGTTCAAGAATGTAGACTGGCACGACTGGGATGGGGGCAAGGCGGGCGGATGGCCGGTGAGACGATCAACAACACACTACCAGTATACTATATAGTCACTGCAGCAAGATTGCCGACGTTTTTCGTACTTTGTTTTTTGCTGCGTCCTCAATGGGCCAGCTTGATCCTCGTGGGCGGTATGCATGCAATAGCGTAGCGTTGAATGGTAACTCATGTGTGGGCCATGTGCATGGAGGGCCCACACATATTACATGCTGCAGGGATAACTGATCGCTTACCACGTCTGAATTGGACCCCGTAAGCATCGCGAGCCCGACGCCCCTTCCCACCCTATTGTCAGGTGTGGCTCAATCCGCGCGATCTCCCAGCACCGCAAGACATGCGCTGCGGCGAGTGCACCCACCCTCTGGCGTTTCTCGTGCAGCTGTACTGCCCCCTAGACCACGAGGACGATGCGTTCCATCGCTGTCTGTACGTCTTCTGCTGTCCCAAGGTAAATACCTCGTAAGGCCTCGTGGGTGATATACACGTGGCCAGGGCCAGATGTTGATGCCAACCACATAAGATAGATTGTTTGTCCTTACTAAAACCCTGCGCGCGTGTCCGTCACACTGGTATGTTGGACTCGAGCATGCGGTGGGCATATGTTGGGTACTTGGATCGATTTAGGCGGTCAACCTCACTATTGCACAGGCAGCTTGCATGAGACACGCGTGACGAAGCCAGCGTGTTCCCTGTGGCCTCGTTGCCCCGCTTCCTCGCGCACTTTGCTTGTTTACAAGGCGTCCTGCTCGAAGAACTCGAGCGTGAAAGCTTTGCGATGCCAACTTCCTAGGGACAACGCCTTCTACCCGTATGCGCCGGGCGACAACACGCATGCGGCATCATCGGCGGGTTCTGAGGTGCGAGGTCACGGAGAATGGTGGAGTGCCCGTGCGCCGGATTTAGTTGCCTCTCATAGTTTGGGACGAACTGCGTTGGCGAGGGAATTCCTCGACGTCGGGGGGTTTGATGGCGCTAGCACCGAACCGCGTTGTCGCTACTCGTACACCAGGAACGAGCACGTCGGGGTAGAGCTCGCCTCGTTGATTCTGCGAGGTTTCATATTCAATTAGAGCCGTCGTATTCGTTACAGGAGGAGCGGCACATGTTGGTATGTTGGTCGCAAGTTCCGCCGGAGTCCGAGCATTTAGGGCCGCGGTGTAAGACAGCCGTGCCAAGATGGTCGACATTGCTTCCACGCGTTCCTCTTTATCCAAACAAGTAACTTTTGTTCGTTCATAAGTGGAATAATTCAAATTCGTACGTTCGATGCAGATTGTAGTGCCTTACTGCCTGTACGTAAGTACCGCCCATATGTTTCCACCTGTGCATGGTAGGAAGAAGCTTCGGTCTTGGCAAAACGGCAAGCCGGGGCAGACCCAGCGGCTTGGGGGGTAAACGTTTGCTGTGTATGCGGACAGCTGGCGAAAAGCGCGTGTTCGAAGTGCCGGACTGCACGGTACTGCGGACGTGAACACCAAACGGAGCACTGGAAGAAAGGGGGGCATAAGAAGGTGAGATGAGAAGGGAATCCGAAGCTCAATGGGTTTGCAATCGCCACTTGTGAGTGCTGTTGCAGTAGCTAGTGTAGTGTAGCATACAGCAGTGGTCTACACCTTCGCCAGGCGTCTGTCGTATGTTGGTGTTGCTTCTTTGCCAGGCCAATCGCGAGCAGACTATTCGGTGATCGTGGCCTGTGTACTGTTTGTTATAGCTCATCCTCTTTTCTTGCTTCCCTCTCGTATCGTACGGTCTCGTTACCATTCCTCTCCTCTCCTCTACCCCCCGCATTGCACCAAGTCATGCAGCGCGAACGCTTCGGCACCAAGCAGCGAGAGCACTATCGACACAGCACAGGTTCCAGGAAACGAAAAGACAGAGCCAAAGGATGCCGTGCGAGCACCGCAACGGAGAATGAAGGCGTCAGTGTTTCGAGAGTTCGAAGTTGCAGTTCGGCCAGAGCCACCACCTACGCCTGTCGCGCCGGACGGTCGGACGGCAGAGGACACATTGGTCGGCAAGATGGGTCTTGGCGATGGAGGTGCGCCGGGATGGGCAGGAAGCGTTATTGTGGGCGTTGTTGCAGCGATGACTGAGGAGTTGGGTGCCAGCGTATGTTCGTGGGAACATTGTGGGATGCCTACTCGTAACCCTTCCGGATACGAGAAAGGTTTTCAGGGGTGTTGCGCTTTTAAGTATCAAGCCCTGTACGCAATTGTACCCGCCGGTTTACGGTGGCAGGTACCCTATTCTTCCTACCTTTCAATCGTGGTAAATCGAGCTCGTTGACCTGTTGGTCCGTTTTTTGTTCGCCCAGGGGATGATGAGTCAGGTGCCGAAGACGGGGAAGACGACGACTCTAAGCTCTCTCAGGCCGAGCTGGACAAAGTGGCGGTGAGCTTTGAGCTGCAACGCGCTGCGTACGAGTCTTGACATTGGAGGTTCCGATGCGGGCGTTCTAGTTGGGTGCTGGTACGACGGACACTTGTGCTTTGTATGGCACCCCACGACGCTGGTGGGGAGGTGGGATTGGTTGCGACCAGTACATTTCATGGTCTACCACATGCACACGTGACATGCATCACTTGTGTTTTGATACGTACTGATTTACCATATCGATTTGTAGCTGGCCCATTACCAGGGTGTGTTAGCTTGCTCATTTCCAGGGTATATAGGTACCCAATGGCCGTTCGATTCAGTGTGCATGATAATGCGGAGCTGTTGTTGAGCCCCTTCGAAACTAACGCGACCAAGGCCTTGCTCTCTATATCTGACACTACCGTGTCCATGTGACTGCGATGCCCTTGTAGGGAGTGCACGGAGTGAAGGACAACGTCACCCTCAAGTTCCTCACTCGCACCCAAGCCAACCCACAGGTGCGTACCAGGTTTATTGCACTTAAGAGCGGTGTAATCTCAATTCGCGCCAGAATGTCGTAGGGGATACGCTAACTCTTTGTCGCGTGCCCGCGATCTTTCGCTGATTTGGCCAAGTTTGCAGTTTGCCATTGCGCGTGCGTCCCTTGAGGCATGCACTGGCTCAATGAAAATGTTAACCTGGGCATAGCGTGCCATCATATGCAGGGGTATGCAGGGGTGTCGAGGCTGTTTCTGCGTTGCTCCTTTGTGCTTGCCTAAATTGCTTCGCGCCCTTCTTCGCATGAATTTGTAGGTGGTTCGCTACGATGAAGCCGGAGGAGAACCTCTGTGGTCCTCGAGCAACGGCTTGCCTGAGAAAGCAGACGTGCCTCCCTGTTCTCGTTGCGGTCAGGCAAGGAAGTTCGAGTTTCAGGTACGAGCGTTTTGTGTTTTGTGAGTAAAGCGCTGAACTAACCATCAACCGTTGCCACGACGTAAGCAGCGGAGGGG
The DNA here is from genome assembly GCA_034768055.1 of Saccharina latissima. Lineage (NCBI taxonomy): Eukaryota > Phaeophyceae > Laminariales > Laminariaceae > Saccharina > Saccharina latissima. The sequence goes on from JAXFYO010069429.1 coordinate 5,327, forward strand.
GCGTTTTGTTTTTGGGGTGCTTATCCTACCGTGATGACCACCACTCCTCAATAAAACGGTTGCATCTGTACTATCGTAATCCACGCCACCGCTAGTGTAAATGGTGTGCTCGGCCCCCCGGCCATAGACCTCTCCCATTGCGCTGGACGCCCCTCGACGGCGGGAGACCTATTCAGAGCGGTCGTCCGCGCGGAGATGCATCCCGCTCCGAAAACGTCGCACCCCCCATGTCTTGCTGAACTTGCATCCGAAGTATTTTACTCGAGTCAACGGTCCACATCAACCCCCACTCCCACTTCGCTCTCGATTAATCCCTGCTTCCCCTGGTGGCAACGGATGTGACAGGTAATGCCGCACCTCCTCCACCACCTCGGAGTAGACGAAAACGCCACGAACTTGGACGCGAAGGCGGTGGCGGCACGTCGAGAGCTGGGGGCAGCTCCGTTGAACACCGGCGAGTGCATGGATTGGGGAACCTTGGCTATATACACGTGCCCGGACAGCTGTCCCTCAAGCGTTGGGGGGGTAGCGGAATCAGGCGGGAGCGGTGGAGACGGTGGGAAAATCGAAGGAGGCCCTGCTACTTGTTACGTGGAAGAATTTGCTTGGCGCCAACCGCCACCTTGATGGGCGTGGGGCGGTATGGGTGGAGTTTTTTTTTTTTTTCGCTGGAAGCCGAGTCGGGGCGGTTTGTGTCACCGGGTCGTTCGTTGGGATGAGATACTGGCGTCCACTAGCTGTTTGGTATTCAGGCGCGGAAGTGCGTATTTAACTAGAGGCCACTCCTCCATGGACAGCAGATGCTTGTTTTCTTGATGGTATGCGTGGCCGAAAGATGATGTTCCAGGGTGTGTCGAATGCCGCCAACATTGTTTAGGGTCGGTACTCGTACCCATCCCATGTTTCACATGTGGTTTGATAGATGTAAAGGGTGCCCGCAGCTTGGTGGCGATCGCCCTCTACTCACAAAGCGTGTATTCCGTTAATTATATCGTCGCAAACTGCGATTGCACCTTGGTGCTGGATAAAGCGCTACAGACACAAATACATGACATCCTAACTTCTATTATAGATCACTGGCAACTGCAATCGATACCTGTACACTAAACGTCGCATTTGCGGACAATGGGCCCCCTTTCCCTGTAAACCCATTGTCGTCCACGGATACTGCAATAGTGTGCGTCCCAGCGCCGCAGCCGTGAGTGGACGAGCACCGGTAGGTCAAGGACTCCAACGCCCTATTGGCGTCGTCGATCCCTCCGCTGAAGTGCAAGACAGGATCGGACACGCCTTCCCCCTCCGAAAATGACAGCCCCCCCCTTACCCCCAAACTTACGCGACCACTTTCGCAAGCAACGACGACGCTNNCGCATCCGGGTCGTCCACCGATAGCCCTCCCCCAGCGCCAATTTCGGCCGGGCGAAAGGCATCGACCGTCGTTCGCGTGCTCCCACTCGGTGGCACGTTTACAGACGGTGCCCGGTTTATAGCAGACAGGAACACCTGAATCGTGCTCTCTGTCGTTTGCGGCCCGCCGAGTGCACACGGTGCCGCTGCAATTCCGGCTGTTTCGTTGAGTCTCATGGCCTCCGTTGTGTTGACGCTCGAGATGGAAACGTTGAAGTCGCCGGGGCATGGCCCGGGGTCATCCGTCACAGTTATTCGGATCACGTCTTGGCCTGCTCGACCAGAGAGGCCTCTGTACCGCAGGTTTCGCATGGCCCGATTTGTGTCGGCTGCGGTGCCGCTGAAGCTCAGTACTCCCGACGGCAGTAGCGACTCATCCGCCCGTGATCCACCAGACCCATCAAGGTAGATGGTTTCTTTGAAAATCAGGCCGGAACCGTTCCCCAGAATGAACTCGCCTTCGTCGCACTCGAGGGTGGCGGCAAGTAGACTGTCCGCCCTGCCGTCGACGTCGTAGACGACCAGGGCCTGCGACACGGCATGCGCAAAGACGAAAACGTTCAAATAAGTGGATTTTGGCATTGGGGGGAAACTAAAGCACATCGCAACATTTGTTTTGGAAGCTGTACTTCCCCCCCGATTGACCTTGACCCTTCCACTACTACGAAAACGACCCAACTCTAATGAAAAGTACTTTGATTCCCAAAAGCGGGTGAGTTAAGTTGGCAAGGGGTTAAGCGTATTCTCCTAGCACACGGGCCGACAAGACGCAGAGTGGGGTCTACGGTAGTGATGTCAAGAATCGTATCAATGTTGCGCCCACCTGCGGGACGCCCTCGTTCGCCATTTCGTTCATTCCCATAACGCGTTCTACCGCAACCATGGGGTCCTGAGTGGCAGGGAAGTACAGCGCCCCATTGAAAGCAGCCATACGCGGTGGCTTTGCTGCGTTCAGTGAGTCCCTGTCGGGTACGAAGTCGCCCCCAGTCCTTTGTTGGAAGGCCCGCCTGGTTCCCGCGCTCATCCCATCCGATACCCACAATTGCGCACCCCCCCACCCTCCCGCCGATCCGGATGCCGTGGCCGCGTCGTATCCTCCTCCGTTCGCGAGGAAAAACATCTGCTCCCCACCACCTGCGGTTGGCTCGAGCAGCGTGAAGTACGATGGGAACGCGCCAGCCGAGCCGGGCCGAACGTCGAGCAATAAGGTGGTGCCTTCTTCTGTGCCGTCGGACACCCATAGCTCCGGCCCGCTGCTGCAGTCGTCGGCTTGGAAAAAGAGACGACCGCCCCACACGATCAGGTGCGATGGCCCGGACCCTCTTACACCGGGGCAAATGTCCGCGACTATGGCCGTGCCTGCCGTTGTGCCGTCGCTCGACCACAGCTCCCGCCCGGTCGAACCATCGTCCGCAGAAAAGAACAAGAGCGATCCCTCAGATTCCCAAGTCAGGTGCAGCGGGTCGGAGCCCTCCTTTCCCGGGCGAACATCCTTTACTCGGCGTGTGCCGGAGCCGCCGGAGGCTGGGAAGCCTAGGTCGGGCCGTGCGTCGAGGAAGCCGAGGGCACCATCACTGCGCCACAGCTCCCGCCCCGTAATCCCGTCCTCCGCTGTAAAGAACAGCCCCGTTCCGCTCACGGCTACCAGTTCCTGCGGGTTGGATCCTACATTTCCCCGACGTATGTCCTGTATGGGGAAGGGGCGGCGACGAACGAAGAATAAAGTTTACCTGGTATATCTGAGCGGTTGTTAAGTTGCCATAATACCTTGGTGCTTGGCAGACGCAACACCTCGACCTTGAGACTAAGAAGGGCATCCGTCAACGCCCATTTATCTCTAGAAGAGGGGAATTTATTCACCGTACAGTAGCTGTGATGAAAGACAACAGCAGTAGCTTATCACATGGATTTGGCGTACGACGTCCGCTCCCTCCAACGACTTCCTCACCTCCACGATGTAGGCACCACCCGGTGTTCCGTCGCTCCGGACCAACTCCGTCCCGGTCAGATCCATGTTGGCGGCGTAAAATAAAGCTCCATCGAAAACGGCCAGGGAGCTCGGAGACGACCCAGAGACACCGGCTCGTAAATCGTCTACCCGGCGCGTGCCCTTGGCTGTGCCGTCCGTACGCCAGAGTTCTGATCCGGCGCGCGAGTAGCAGCCACCGGTTGCCCGTTCGCCCCATCTACAAGGACCGGGTGTCGCCGAGCCCCTCTTTGTGGGAGTAGTCGGAGGGGTTCGCTCACTGACGACGCAGACTATCCCTGCGAAGTCCGCGGTTGGGTTTTGGATGTCGTTGTTGTCGACGCCTGGTCGGTGAGAGTCCCTGCGCCCGGCGTGCTTGTAGGCACCGGTGCTAGATGGGTGGAAAGCGGGCGGGGGCAAGAGATCAATGTTATTGCTGCGGCTGACACCTCTGATACACTATATAGACTACCTACGCGACCGCTTGTACTGGCAAAGGTTTCGTGAAGGCTCAAGAGAAGAAAACTTGCTCACTTGCAGTATATTGTAGGCGCTGCGAGTCAACAATTACCTTCCACTGTCCGAGAATCGAAAGTATACTCGAGAGAGTGCACCCCATGTATAGCCGTCCCAGCCGCACTGTCCAAAGTACACGGCCGGCTCGGAGGAAGCCTCTTCGCGGTCGTCATCGTGCGTACCCGGGAACAACGCAAAGCCCTGCCCGGCAAGGTCGACCGAAATGGGGTTGAGAGATGTTATTATACTGTTTGGCACAAGGGTACTTCACGGTAACACGTGTTGGTGCCTAGATGGGCCCTGCTATGAGCGTGAAAATATTTTATATTGTGCACTCCACCATCCAAGCGCTTGGGGAAACATGGCAAAGAGCCCACCTGTGCAGAACTGGCATGGTGGAAGCCGTCCGGGCAATCGTAGTGCGCGTCTGGATCCCACTCGTTGCCCTGGAGGGCATCAATTGGGGACCGGGATTGTTCGCATTCTGAGGTTGATTGTGTCCGAATTGAAGGAACTCCACACAAGCAGCATGCGATAATTCTGTCAGCAGCAACGCAGCTAGCCATCTGAAGGCATGCCGATGGCTAATGCNNTCTATAAACATTGCCACAAAATCGTGAGGTCTATCCTGGTGGATCTAGCGCGAACAGCGTCTTGTTCTATTTGGCAGTAGACGTTAGAATGCTCCAAGCGGGTGGTCCGAGCGCTCTTGCTCGCGAGTCCGCTAAAACATTCTGCCCACGCAGTAGTTTATTTTGATCGTGCGCACCGTGGCCTACTGCTTGCATGTTTTGATATATCGGTACCTCTGATACGGCGAAAAATATGGCAGAGTCGAAAGAGCTTTGCCGGAAACCTCCGCACAGATCCCGGTGCTCAGCCGGTAGCATCCACCCAGTATCCACGCCATTTGCCTGTCTTGCCAGAAACGCGCAATAAGGCAACATGTGTCGACCGGGCAGCAAACGGATTCAGCACGCACTGGTACAATGTTTATGTGCACACGTTTATAAGGNNGGAGGCTTAAGTATACCTGGTACTGTCTAAATATTATAAGCTTTCGTAAAAACTTGGGGGCTAAATGCGGCGTATATGCCATCGGCATCTGAGCAACGCGACTGTTTTGGGTATTAAAACAAGTATTACAGTTAACATATTACAGGGTTAAGTTAACATATTACAGGGTTAAAGGGCGAGTTCGCCCGCAAGGTTTGGCGTACAGTGGATGTTACTTAGGACTGGCCGGTGATTCTCCTGCTCCAACATTCGTCAGCCTGTGCTGACATGGCGATTGAGCATACAGGGTAACTGCCGACTGCCAGTG
>JAXFYO010072475.1:0-10282 GCA_034768055.1 Saccharina latissima
GAAAAACTCCTGACCCGACCCGACGCGACGCGACGCGCCCCGACCCGACCCGTGAGATTTCGGAAACTTGCTGACCCGACCCGCGGGTTGGGGTCATGACCCGTGAAGATCCCTGGAAAAAAAATCTTGGACTAAGTCGTCGGGGCGAAGAACGCACGACTCGTAATTTTTGGCTGGTTACACCTAATGTGCCAATGGGAACAGTACTGCATCTCAACTTACCAAAGGAGTGCTTACACGTTTTCAGCGGCTGTACCTGGCGGGGAATTTTGAAATAAGACGTTTAGTTGTGAGACGTCGTCCGTGCTTTCTACGAGAGCTCTCGGCAGGAGCTGGTAGTTGCGCAGGGCCTGGATTTGAATTGTGTTGTTACAGGGCGCAAGATTTTTGCCAAGGGTCCAAATAGTTGCCCAAAAACACGCCTGGCATTCTAACATCGTTAAGGATTCGGCGAGTCTTTGGGCCCTTGGCACAACCTCGCGCCGTTGTGAAAAGTCAGAACCCAGGCCTTGTGCGAACTATCAGTACCAAATACTTAGCAAAGCTCTCGCAGATTTGAGTATAAAAATTCCTAGTTCTTCACGTAAAGGCACTAACGCTCTGTCCGGGACTGCTGTACGTAAGGATATCGTAAATCGGCTTATCAATACTCTCGCGATCCTTAAATTCCCGGATTAAATTGGCGTATTCGTGTGATCTCCCGAGATACATACAGCTCCTAAAATTATGTTAAGCACGCTAATTTTGAACGTCGGGATATATTGATATTGATGTCCCCATTAGTATACAGTAGGCCTGAAGCGTACGGGTAATATTTCGTGCTACGAGTCGTCGCCACTCTCTTCGCGTTCCCGTCGAAACCTAAGAGCACTGCAGAACCCGTCATTTGTTATGGCTGCTGCTATTGATAGTATGCATGCGTGTTTCGCCGTATCCACCGAGCTGCCACATGGCAGTCCCAGACACCGCCTGCATTGACTAATAACATAGATTATTTCACCGCGCTTTGCCCCACATCGTCTTTCCCCACATCGTCTTTCCCGAAAACCGCCTGTGTATGGCGTGTGCGTCGTTTTTTATTCCTTTTCGCAAAAATAAAAGCGCGAGGTACAGCAAAGGCTGAACCGGCAGCGGCTGGAACGGCGGCAGTGGAAGCTAGACGCCCAGGGCCTTCTCCGCGAGACATCTTCCAACTGCTTCGACCGCACCCAGACTCTAAACGCCACGAGCAATCACGACACGAAGCAGCCGGAGAAGACCATGGATGCCGGAGGAGCGGCGGGAATAGCGCAAACCCCAGGAATGGCGCCCGCCTTCGCCACCGCCGCCTACGGCACCAACGCACCCCCGTTCCGCTCTCCCGGGGTCGACATGACCGGGNNCGCGGAGGCACTGGCCTCACCGGCGGCGCTGGGGCCCCCCTAGGGGCCATCGACTTTTCCTACTTTCCCGAATGGGAAGTTGATATGGAAGCGGAGATGGCGGGAGCGATGGAGGTGGCGGCGGCGGTGGCTGCTAAGGGAGATCCCGGGCAGTCGACCATCACGGCGGCTGAAAGTGACGACGAGGAGCCGACCCCACCCCTCGTGTCCGACTCCGACTCCGGGAGCGACGATAGCGACGATGGTGCGGGCCGCGGTGGGGAGGCAGGAGGAGCGACGGCGACGAGGGGGGGTAAACCTCTTGTAGAACGCGGCGCAATCGGGAAAGCTGCTGCTGGCGTCGGGCCAGGAAAAGGCGTCGCGGAGGGGCAAGGAGCCAGGAACGATAAAAAACGTGGAGAAGGCGGGCAAGGCGCCGCCGGCGCGAAAAAGGGAGGAGTACGTCCTGGTGTTGGTCCTGGTGGCGGCCGCGGCGCTGGTGCTGTTGCTGGTACTCGTGCTGGTGCTGGTGCCGGTGCCGGTACTCGTGCTGGTGCCGGTGCGGGTACTACTGTGGCTGCCACTCCTCTGGCGGGGACTGCGGCTGCCGTCGTTCCTGCAAGGGGGGCAGGAGGGGGGGGCGCCGCCGCCGCTGCCGCGACTGGCGCTGGCCAGACATGGGAGCGTTTCGGCGACGAGGACGTTAAGGGCGAAATTGATTACTGCCACGTCGAGACGTGGATCAAACAGGTTGCGTCGCGAGAGGTTGTGGCGAGCCGGGCGCAAGTGAAGCGGTATCTTCGTGGCAGGATTGACGAAGGTGCCTACGGCGTGCCGTTCTCCCCCCCCCGCCCCCCGCCGCGCCGCCGACGACGACGACGACCATTGCGTCTATATTGCACGGTCGGTCTCGGCACGAATCATTTATAAAGCCGCCATCTTCGTTGTGTGCCCCCCCGTTACCCCCTATGAATATATGATATATGTATAGGTTGGGTTGGCGTCGGTTGGCGACGACGCTGTAAAACGCGCCTCTCACTGCGTGAGCTAGACAACCAGGGTACCGTTTTTGTTTTTTAGCGGTCACCAAAGCTGGCGGTCGAGTTAGATTATTTGTGCGGGGTGGAGGACCTTTGCTCCGCACAAGGGGAATGATCGTATCACGTAGTGTGTATATGGTAAGGCACCCACGAGGCAGTTACATAGTGCTCCCATTGCTGTCTCAGAAAGTGGCCACACCAGAAATTAAATTAGCTAATTGAAGCTGTCATCTATATGCAAGTCCACCTCACAAGCGGTTCTTAGTAGGACGCAGCTCACCCCCTTCATGCGACTCGCCGAACACCTCACGGCGCTTCGCGCTTGGTGCTAGCAATGTCTGCCTGGTCGGTGAAAACCCGACATACTCCGTCGCGGCATTGTAGGGGTGCGAGGATCTATGCTCATACGACTACGGCCATGCATGAAAATGAAGTACCCCCCCCCCGCCGGGCCGACTTTTTCGAGCTCGATATCTCCACAGCACGACTAAGAATGTCAGCGCCGAAAAGGGTGGCGTTGGAAATATTTCGTCGAGGGCTGTCAATAAAACGTGTCGTTTGGTATTGGCACCTTCTTTGTTACGGAGTTATCGAGCTCGAAAAGTCGCTTCTTGGGGGGGGGGGATGAGACATTTACTCGCATTTTTACGGTAATCTACAGTACATCGTGACCTGCCCGGTGTGTGGGGTCTTTCCTTTTCGCTCATGTCAGCATGGCTGCCTGCTCTTTAATATATTGTACTGTAGCTCTAGAGCTAGCTGTACGCGAGGGTCCTTGAACAGTGTTCGAGCAAGGTAACGAGCGCTCACACAGGGCATTGAACGATATGGGTGTCGCAAATTTGCGCCTAAAGAAAAAAAAAGAAGACAATACTCTATTGGTCTTCACGGTTTATCGATGTGTCGGGAGGGTGGAAACAAGTACCAGGTGGCAGTTTATGCATGCACTCGGGAAGCTTCCGGCGTGGTGATACTGGAGGTGTGCCTTTGGGTCCTGCAGAAAATCGCAGCGCTGGCAACCGTTTGTGTCCCCTGTCCCCTGTGTGGGGGTTTCCATTTTTATGTAGGCGATTTTACTCCGGGAAATGACCCGTTTGCTGCTGTGCACGGGCCGGGCCGGGCCGTGCAACTCCTGCTGAAATGCCCCAAATGGGCATCATACCGTATTCCATGTCAAAATTGGAGGCGTGCCAAGCTTTTAGAACCAATGCCAGCAGCTGCCTCGGGCGTGGAATTGACCAATAGCCCTATTATAAACCCTACATAACCAGACTGCAGTATACCTGGTACCTGGTAACACCTAAGTATGCCACGCCCGGTCGGGCGTATTTAGTTCGAAGCTGAATTTCTTCAACACCGGGGAGAGTGTAGAACCACCGAGCGACGTGTCTACGGAACATGTCGTTCGATCGAGACCTTTCCGACGCCACAATTTTCGTCAAATCCCTCTCGTTAAGGAGAAAGGAGAAAGTCGATTTGGATTCGGATATTCACCTCAAGGTGTGGTCATCATACGTATGTACGTGTTTTTTTACGGTATCATACCCCCCCGCTCACCTCCGGGAGATTGGTGACACCATCACCGGTACTACTCCCGTTCTCGTCTCGCCCCTCCACGCAGGCTTCGCCAGCGGTGGCCGCGGCGCGACCCTCCTTCGTGTAGGGGTACATGTTCAGCTCGAACGGAAACTCCAGGCGGTCGTTGATCTGCCGACAGGCAGTGTGGGAACGATGGAGGGCGGCAGTAGTATTAATAGCCGTGTTTACGGCGTGGCCCAGCTTCGACAAAATGTGGTTGATAGTACTCATCAGTAAATCTTCATTCCGAGATTTTTTCCAGAAATTTCCGAGGCGGTCGCGGTGAGGGTTAGGGTTCATGTATAAATATAACATATTTCAGCCATTTTTGTCGAAGAAACTAGTAGGCCAAGGTCAAAATACAGATCTCGGGGGCGTTTTCCGTAAAAAAAAATGCTGGGGTTAGAGAGGGCAGAAAAATCTACTACAGTAACAGTAGATAGGGGGCGGGGGCGTCTTCTCCTTGACACGCGTGGCGTCTCAAAACGCCATGGCCCACAGGATCATCTCTACAGAAAGCTAATGCTCGTACGAGCCTCATCTCTCAGCAAGCAGGTCGTCGAAGCGGTCCGACTGTCACCTTCACCAGACTAAGTCGCCGCCACAGCAGTACATGGGGGCTGGGCGACTCGACTGCGCCTTCTTCACTAAGCCCCTACAGCAAAACATAGGGGCGGGCGACTCGACTGCACCTTCGATAAGCTGCATTGAGACTGCGGGCATTCTGCCTCTCGCCCGCTCATGATACGTATACCTATTGTGTACAGCCACCGAATTCAGTCGTAGCCAGCCCACTGATGTTAGTCGTAGCTCCAGCTCTAAATCGCTCAAAAATAGTTTTGTACATAAATCCCGGCGATCGGCCACCAACCATACCAGGTGTTCAATAAGCGGACCTCAAGTACGTAGAGAGCGTCGGTCGATCGTGACTCTGCACTTTGTACTTTACACTCTGCTACACGTGGCGTCAGCCCACCTTGGTCTGCTGCATGGTGTCGAAGTCGAAGTCGAAGCGCTTGAGGTGTATGACGAGGTGGTTCGGGAGGGACTTGATGGAGCACCTCTTGTGGGTGTTCAGGGTGACCGCCCGACGCTCGCCTGGTTCATCACCGCCGTTTCGTTGTTTCCGTTTCGCCACCGTTGTCCAATCCAGTCCATCCAATCAATCCAACCAATCAAATCGATCCACCAAATCGATCGATCAAATCGATTGATTGATCGATCGAGTGAACAACCGACGGACACCAAAGGAACAACAACATTAGTAAATCAATCAAAAGGAAGCAAACAACGCGGAGCACAAGCAATGCACAACCAAAATGAACACTCAACGAAAAGGCAATGACACAAGGCAATGAAACATCAACGAAATACCAATAAACGATATTGAACAACAAACGAAAGTCAACAATAAAACAACGAAAAAACAACGAGGGCTTGGTGGCTGAAGGCGCCTAGAGGAGCCACACATATTGTGGGCAAACTTTGGTGATCAACGGGACGTCCATCCGTGCTGTGGATAGGAATAAAAAAAGAACGAGGGCGTGGTGCCGAAGGCGCCTAGACGGCCCATATCTTGGGCAAATATTGATAGTCCACAGCGCGTTCAATCCGTGCCGAAAGGGTTGGGGCTAGGCATCGGCCACGAGAGGAAATATTTCACGGTACATACAGTCTCGTGCGAGTCGGAGAATATCGAACAGCTATTTCTATACACATGTATCATAACTGGTACCTAAGATTTTTCGGTGGCGCATGAGCGTGAACGCTATTCATACGAAGCGCCTCTGCAACGGGTCAACACCTCTGGAAGGGTCCAGCATCTCTGAAAGACTCAATACATCTGCAAGGGTAAGTAAGACGGTCGCAATATAACGAAACACGCCTCCCAGACCCTGGTGAGCGCCACCCTCGCGCGCGCACAGGCAGATACACCCACGCAAAACTGGGAGGGAGCGGCGCCATGATCCACCAAGAGGCAAAAGACCGCGAGGCAAGGTTACTTATTCCTTTTTTACTACCCCACATATTAGCCCATACGGCTAATGCCAAGTATTAATAGCTTGTCCTCCATAAAAAATGGGTGGTGCAGTTCTACGTACCACTCTGGGTGTTAATGTACGGACCGTTGTGGCATAAATATGAAGACCAAGCGGTCCTCATGTTTCCGTACAGAGGGGTAGTGGGCAAGGTTAATTTGCCAATTCATCGTCCAAACACGCACGGCGCCAATGAGGTGATAATCACCATAGGTCGTAGACCAACAAAAAACAGGACCAGCACGACGCAGTGAGGCCAAACGGACAAACAATACCGCACGTACACGCGGTATGGTATAAATAAAACACCGCGGTGCGGCCAAACAAATAAATACACACAAAACTCCATAAAATGTACGTATATACACGAGGTATAGATAAAAAAGCATCCGATGTTTTTGGGCGTGTGGTCATTCAGCGCACCAGTGTCGGCGTTGACCTCCTTGTCCCACTTGAAGCTGACCACCTCTTCCTTCGTGAACACTTCCAGAGCCTCGCCCAGGGTCTTCATGTTTCGCACCTGTTCAAAGCGAATGTTATATACGTGAGCACCACGACCCATGTGCACGCTTCTACTTTTACCATATTGGCGGTATACATACTAGACACTAACTAAATTTACGGTTATAAAAGGGGTGGAATGAGGATTTTATTATATTTTTCTTAGGAGACAATACAGCAACAAAAACAACCGGGGTAATTATTGATACAGCAGTCGTATGATAATCGGGAGACAACGGCCGTACGAGTATGATAGTGGCGCACTTGAAAAAAAAAGGGAAACACAGCCGAGTCCCTAGCAACCTTCAGCTCCACCTACAGCGAAGCTTTAAGGCAGCGTAGGGAAGAATGATGGCGACACTACTTCACTACATTGGCGTCAATTTCTGGATCATATATAATAAATACATGCAACCAATTTAGTACATCACAGAAAGCACTATTACTGCGTAACCGTGCACTATTAACGACAGCTCAAGGATGGAAAGATAGGGTGGGAACGAACGAATTAACTTTTCGGAGTTGGAGAGAGGGGAAACGTGACGTGACGTACAGTCGTACTGATCCTTTCGATGCTCAGGTACTACGTACGACCACCAAGACGAAAAGTGAGATATTATCAGCCGCCTGTTCGTAGTATGAGCACGCAGCAGAACGAGTAGTACACCATGCTACATCATGCTGCTCGCGTGCCGTCTAACTCCTCGCATTGCAGTGCGTACACTAAAAAACGCCACCCACTAGCCCTGCAGCCCCCGCATTGCCTATCGTGTGGCCGACGCGGTCATTCATCATTTCCTTCCGTCGCTTTTTTTTTTTTGTTTTCCCCCTTTTAAAAGTCCTACGTAAAGCATACGTACCAGGTATATATATACATAAAAAAAAAACGCACCTCAACAGAAATATAGGAGAATGGCTCTGGTCGCTCACTGTACAGCCTCCCGCCCTCCGCGAAAAGCTCGTTGCTGTACACCCCTCCGAACGACTGTTTCAAGAGGTTCTCGCTCGATGACCCCATCACCTGGCCCTCAACCTTGTGTAATAGTGCCCGAAACGAAAGGCGCGCGGGTATGGGGAGGACTTTCATTAGTTCCGGTTTTGCCCACCGTGCTACATAGGACTTCGGGTGGGATATATGGCAGCTGCGCTTTGTTCTATATACAACCGAGTTAAAACATTTGACACGACACACACACACATGNNAGTGTGGTGAGCTTAAGCTTTTATTTCTTACGCGTCCACCGGAGGTGAATAACAATAATAAAAAAAGTGGCAGCGAGACCAGCCTTATCGGCAAACACCTGGTACTGTTATGTTACCAGGTGTTAGGTATACAACTGTAGTCTTCACACGGGACGCTGCACGACGCAGCCAGGCTTTCGTTGATACACACCAAGATAGCACATGTCTGGTAAGATACACGGCGAGTAAGTAGTCGGCCGCCACTGTCACGAGGTTTTCTACTCTACAATCGTGAATCGTGACGCTACAAACTCTATTGCGAATCGTGAGTTTGCATTCAATCGTTAATCGTAAATGCTACAATCGTGAATCATGACTCGATACTCTGCAACCGCGAATCGGTACTAATAATAGTGCCTCGATAATCGCGAATCGGAACTAATAATAGTGCCTCGATAACCGCGAATCGGAATGCTACAATCGTGAATCGCGAGTCTACAATGCAAAGCGACCAAACCAACGACAGGAGAGAACCCCATGCTGCGCGCGTGCCGTACGCACAGCTCAGGAGGTTCCACTTCGGACACATACACACTCTACCGCGGCAGCCCGGGCTGGTTGGTTCTTGTGGCCGATGCTGTCATTACATTTTTTTTGTCGACGTTTTCCCTCTCAAGCCCAAAAGGGAGTGCCTAATAGGTACATCGGGTGAGACGAAATTTAACGTCATCACTTTATATACTGCCGTTGTGAGCGCAGAGTCGTTCACCTGCTGGAAGAACTGCGTCAGAAACTCCGAGGCATCCTGCTGCACCATGACGTCCAGAGACTGCCCCTCCCAGTCGCGTAGCGAGCGCACCAGCCCCGTGGGGTTAAAGTGAGCCTTCTCCGACTCCTGCCCCCCCCCGCCCCCAACAGAGATACAGGCGAACAACAAACAACGTCAGACGAGGGCAGCACAAAACAACATTTGGTGCATGAGGCTTAGAGCTCACATGGACTATGACATGCCTGGACGGCGCGCCTGCCGCCCTTGTGCTCCGTCAAACACTCATACGGTTGCGTGGAGTGATGTAGATATACATTAATAGAGCCAGACCGGGGGGGGAATACTGTAGTACTTATTGGGCACCAAACCATTGCTGTAACTCGGCTTTCCACCGCGTCCACTTTGCAAGGGTGACAGCCGGAGGTTTGATAACTTTCCGTGCCGTAGATGGAAACCGTCGTGATGCAGATAGACACACCGCGGTCATCGCAGGAGCTCCATCCGGCCAATTACCGAATTATCAACCGACCGACTACCGAATATCGACCGACTTCCTTTCGAATGGCCAACCGACCGCCTTCCTATATGATACAAGGAGGTGACTAACAACTGCCCTTTGACCCCAATCGTACAATATCATACCTGGAGGTGACTAAACATGTTCTGCAGCTGCCACATGAGGCCGTCCTCCGAGGGCGTCTCGCTATCCCGGAAGTCAAGAACGCCTTTTCGGAACTCTGGAACCATGAACAGCTGTGGCGGGGGTTTCGGCAAGGGGGCATANNATTGCACCATGCCGTAAGTAGAAGCGACGAGGCAAGGTCCAGCAGCAGTCAACAAGCAGTAAGTTTTTTTACAGTTTCAGCCAACATCATCAAATAAATAGTTACTTAAGCGCGACTTAAGGTCCAGTCGTCCACAAACTATTGTTTATGGCAATCCCAGCCAGCATAATCAAATAAATAAACAAGCGAAGCGACGGGGCGAAGTCCAGAGTCGGCAGCAATTGAGAAAATATTGGACAACTTCAGCCAACATAATCAAATGAAGTAAATCTGTGAAATAGGCCAACATTCAACACCCTAAAACGCCAGAGCTTAACAACAGAAGAAAATGAGGGGGCGTCAGCCAGGTAATCCTTGTCGTCGGCCATCGCCGTCGTCGAACCAAGATACAAAACAAACGCATTGTACCCGCCTGCCTGTCTATGTACCATGCAGTCGTCACTTTGTCCGTCGAAAATCAAAACAGCAAGCAGTGCTACTAAACGCCCACATAGAGCACGACGTGGCCGTGCTCCATTCCCAACAGCCCAACACAGAAAAACCGCCCGACACAACACGTCACACGTCACACGAACAAGACCGGGAGAACGGCCTCCTGCACTCTAAAAACAGCAGCAATAGCGGCAGCAGTAGNNAGCAGCAGCAGCAGGAGCAAGACGAGAAGCATTTCAGATCACAACAACGACGACAAACCTGCTGCAGCGTGCTGTTCATGTAGCAGATGCAGCCCATGTTCTTGAGGCCGACGAACCCCGTCTTGCTCTTGTGCTTGGCTATCTGCGACGGCTGCTGCCCGAAAGACGACGTCCTTGTTCTCTCGATCTTGCCCCTGCCCTCGGCGACAGCGCCTGACAGCATGCCACCCCTAGCGCCCCCCGTCGACCTTGATTTTTGGGAGACAAACAAACAAAAAAATGCTAAAAAGGATGCAACACACCAATAGCAGCAACCGGCACATTATATTATTGAGAGATTTCAAAACACTGGCACTATGAGAGTTGGCTTTTGAAGGGATAACCTCCTACCC
>JAXFYO010073407.1:0-10720 GCA_034768055.1 Saccharina latissima
GGCTTTTCCAAAAGTTGGGAATATTCCGTTTTAAGAATCGGTCCCATAGCAAGCTTGTTCTGGAAAAATCTGGCGGGGATCTTAGGAATTCAAACTTTTTAGGGTAACTTTGCTTTCCCATTGGCATAGGTCTTAGTGATTCAGTTTTCGACCAATCAGATGCAAATAAAATCAAACGAAAAACATATTTTCGAAATTCAACAAAAAAAAAAGTTCGTTAATACGGGCCCTAAAGCCAGACGCATTGTATATGTGCTACACTTCTTAGCAGCAATCGAAGGACGCTGCCGTGCTCAAAAACACCCGGAAATATTAAAAATCCATAATTTCGGTGTTGTTTACGGCCCCGGCCCTTCAAGGCGGAAACACATCCCGGTTGCTGTCAGACTTCAGAATATGTGGTTTCACAGGCCTGCACACTGTATTTATTATCAATTCGTGAGGTATCACGAGTTACAGTTTTTTGGCTATATAGCATAGTCCACTGGCCTACTGAGTCACGTGACTCTGTGGTTCAGTGAGTAGTACTATATATTTCCCAAGGGTGGGTCGGGGGTTCAAATCCCGCCGATTTCATGATTTGTTATTTTCGAGCGTACGCGTTGGAGACATTATGAATGGTTGTTATAGTATGCTCCTGGATACTAGTACGTGACGAGGGGAGTGCCCCGGAGATCAATGCAACGGTGAGATGTATCGAACCCCAAAGTANNATAGCATAGTCCACTGGCCTACTTATTCACGTGACTGAGTAGGCCAGTGGACTATGCTATATAACCAACACAGGTGATGCAATGCAGTATGTCTGGTATACTATGTTCAGGTTATTTTGGGGCAAAAATGCTGGGGATTATTCAGCCTATTGAAATGTTACGTTTGGTGAAAAAATAATCTAATGAATCTGCCACATTTTGTTGTCGTTCGGCATCTCACGCTTAGCCCTAACTGTGGAGGCAGAACGGTGGAACTGCTGTAAGGTTGTATTTATGCACACGGGCTAATCTAATTCATTAATTTCCTGGAAATTCGCGTTCAAACCCTGCGTGCTTATCGGAACGCAGGTGGAAAGGATTAGCCGCAACAACGTAACTGTCTACAAGGGCAAAGTTGGTTCTGATAGAAATAGCGCCGAGATCCGTCGCCTGCTGCTCGCTGAAATGGTAGCGAGGGCAGCCAAAAACAATCTTCGCCACCTACTCAGGACATCATCGACGCAGTGTCACGCTACAACACGACAAACCCAGGTGATAATTGCTGAATTGTTAACATTAGCCAGGTCATTACACCTGTTTTAGCTCGGGCAGCCTCCGCGCCGCATGTTGTTGCGTTTCCCGATAACCGCAGCAGAGACTGAAAACAAATGCTGGCATGGAAGTTTTTCAGCACGAGTACGTATTCATCGTTTGCCGCGAATTAGTGAGTGGAAACGAACAGACCGAAGTAGGTCGGAGTGGATTGTCAGGGGGCCTCTTCTGTGACCACGTGGTAGCGAATGAACGGACAAAACGGACGGTTAAAAATCGTTTTCACTTGCTTCATGGATTCTACATGCGTTGATACTTATCGTCAACATCGGGTAGTTATACCCCTCCAACATAAAACCGCCCTTGTGCTTTTTTGGGTGTCGTCTGTGTCTTATTTGTTTGTCAGTTGGTATTGACCGTCGAGTCCATCAATGTGATCACTGGCAGCCATGAGAGGTCACACCACTTCTGGAACGAGCGAATACTACCGAGTATTCGAAGCAGATTCGGCGAATTGGCCGTCGATCACGCCGAAGAGCTCAACATTCGACTGCTGCTCCAGCCGTTTCTGGTGTACATCGTCCAACGCCTTCAGGTGTGTATATACGTGGTAGCGAGCTTTTCCACGGGGGACTTTTTGTATAGCTATAGCGTGCTACCATCTACCAACAAAAAAACTAACACGGCGCAATAGTTGGGGCCGTGCCATGTTTCGTCGGCGACCCGGTCTCATCGACAAGCCCTGTTTTTGTAGGCAACGGTGCCCTGTCTGATGCGAACAACTGCAGTGGGACGTTTCGATCCAGGCACAGCCCACAGACTCTATTCAGGTTCCCATGTACGGTTCAGGTTCCCATGTACGAGTATGGAACATGCCACTTTTCATCGTCCACCCCGTTACTGGTCGCTACTCTGTAAGCGCGCGCCTAGTCGACCCCTACATCACTGAGGCCCAGGGCTGAAGTTAGTGCTGAATATGCACCACACGGTGCCGTGGTCTAGCTGTAGCATCGACATAGCGTCTTCAGCTCTCGTCGATCTTCAATAATGCAAACGCGCGTTTGGAGTACCGCCTGCTTGACCGCACTGCCGTGTCCCAACGTGTTTTATGCCAAGGGGGCAAACCATAGCCAGATTGAAATTTATTCCCGATTTATATTTACCTGCGCAAGTGTTTGCTCTCTGACTGAATATTGGCATTCGAGAAGATACTGCCCCTGACCAACGGAGAGTTTCACGAAGCCGTTTTGTGATCTGCCATTTGACTTTCCTTTCGTACGCGGTCTTTAACACCGCACGTCAAGCAAACGTGTGAGGAAGCATGTTCGACACAGTCCAAGTTGTGCGCCACAAGCCTGTTGGAACGACCACCTGCGTACTGACAGGGTGCTTAATTTCTGAACAGGAAATGCTGGGGTTTACGTTGTCGACGGCATGTTCAAGCCATTTCTTCAATCGTCCATGCGGGTTTAGATTCACCACCCTCGACATAGCTAGCACCCCCTTAAGGTGCGCACGTGCAGATTGGCTTCTCTAGTGAATGTTGAGAGCCACTGAGAGCCACCCACTGTCAATTGTCCACTACTACTGTTATCAGCGGAATACCGTATAATACACAACACCTGGTAGATCGCATGGGTCCATCGTTTACTGTGGATACGGGCATTCCGCTGCTCTTGAGCGACTTCGCGCGTTGACATTTAGGCCACCGAAATGTCGTTATTCGCAGCTGATTATGTTGGCACAAATCCTTCATCTTTCCTCACCGCATTGTTCTTGTTTCTACGTTAAGAGAAGGCTCGCACTGCGGTAGCATCCCCACTTCGCAGTACCTCGCCTCTTGGCGGCATTTTTCTTTGTTTTTCAGAATCAAGCACAACGCACCGATGAAGGAGGTGGCCGATGCATCCGTGCTCGTGCTACGAGCAAATAAGGCGCGGGCTACAGGCTATATAGACCTCATACAGATGGCACAACCAGAGCTGTATCTGACTCTCCAGGTATGCGTCGTTTCTTATTGGTCTCCAACGAATAGTGACAAGCTAAACATATAACACAAACGTATGAAAGCCAGCACATAACTAATGCGACCCAATATTGCGTTTTATTTTGTGACCCTGCACAAATCGCTCGCTCGAACAAAGGTATGTAGGGCCCTGTTCCTGCTCTGACTTCGGATTTGCCTATTTTTTGCAGGAGCGCAAAGGTTCAAGGGTAGCTGTCAACCATGGCAAGGGCGGCATTGCCATCAGCGGGTATTTTGTGGGCCCGATACGTTTTGAGCGTCCAGGCCCAATCTCCAACGACCCGCTGAACAGGGCCGTTCACCTGCAGCCTTCCGAGCAATGCCACATTGACACTAAGCACACGGGAAAAATTCTTGCACCAATGCACCCTCGTCTACCGTTTAGCGTTGAGGGTTGGGCGAAGTGTGAGGGTGGTCTGGACACAACGCGCTACGTAGTCATGACTGGCAGGTGAGTCGGGGCCGAGGAGGCAATTGTTTAGATACGGTCCAGGGATTGCACGTACTATTTAGACCTCGTTTCGGGACTGAGTGTGCGGAGCCTGGCCTACATTATGAACTAACGGGCGACCCTTTAACAACGTGCAGGTATTCCATTCTGGCAACCAGAGAAAACGTCTGGGCTGTATCAGTCTACACGGAAGATGGTTCTGAACTGCACATTTTGGGGCCAAAGGTCGTGCATGGAGAGGTACGATTACTGTTGTAGTGCGCAACTTGCCCAGTCGTGGAGGTATAAACGACTGCGTTACTCAGGCCGTTGGACACGCTTGGTGGCGTTCGATGGTTTTGTTCCCGCTTATTAATACTGCTCGTACCGCCGCGAAGATCGTCTGCAGCTCTCCCTTTGACAAGACGCTTCCCATTATTCCCATGTTTATCGCTTTCCTCCAAGTGGGTGTACCTGGTGGCAACTTATGACGGAGTCGTAATTCGGATGTACGTCGACTCGGAGCTCGTGGCTCAGGTATTGCTCTCCTTCTGGTTGGTCCGCGTGTACAGCATTAGTAGCTGCCGTCGTTGCTTTTCTTCGTGGCCTTTGAAACGGAACGCAGTTGGAATTTCATAAGGTTCGACCGGAGACTGTTTCCTCGTCTCTACGTGGAGCACACAGTACACTAGTCACCAACCGAAACGTTGCCTTCATTTTTTACCGTAAAATGACGCTGCCCAGCATCCATTTGTTCGAGACCATTTGGCTCGAAAGCACGCGTTCAGCTTCATAACCTCTTGGTACCTCGTCCCTGGTATTCAAGTAGCGCCAATATCTCCAGACATGTCATGCAGTGTAAAAACATCGGTGGTGTCCGCCACTCGTGTTGCAGGCAATCACCGACGGCCGCTTTCCCCCAGAGCCCTCGAAGATGGAAGCCTTTGTTGGTAGTGTCGTTATTCGTGCCAGTCAAACATAATCTGTGTTTAAAGAGGGTTTATCGTCCCTTGCGCGAACAAGCAGGTTGAACTTGATGCGGCATTGGAACGTGCGAGGTCGGAGAAGAAAGCAGAGCAAGAAAAGGCGTTGACTGTCATACAGGAGGAAGAGGACCAGGCACGGGACCGATGCAAAGTGAGCTCCTTTACACAGGATTTGTACACAGATTAAGTTTTGTCGAAAGCCCACAGCATGGAAATACATAAAAAGGCATGCATTGATCTATTGTGCGCATCGGCGTCGTCATTATGCAACAGGCTGCATCAGAGAAGGAGCTGAACATCTACTGCAAGACTCGCGAGGGAGAGGCAAAACTGTCCCGTGCCGCCCACAAGCTTCGTGAAAAGGCGGAGTTCGCTTGGCAAATGGATCGCGATGCGGCTGGAAAAGGCATGGTCAAAATGTCCAAGGCAGACTCCAAAGCGCATGCCCGGCTCGACCTCAAGACGGAAATGTACATGAGAAACGTTCAAAAGGTATGGAACGTCGCAGGGAGGTATGTGCCACGATGAAACATATACCCGGTAGTGACTTCAGTTCATTGCGGCACGGCGAGCCTGTGCAACACGCCATGCCATCGCCTCAGCTCCTCACCTGTGCTTCTGTGCGGTAGGTCGCCCAAGAATACAAACGCAAGCGTGACGATCTACAAGATTTGGCTGCACAGGAGCGCGAAGAGATCCTTGAACTTGCAGAAAAGCCGTTACGGGTGGGGGCGATGTGCCGCAGCAAAAGGTCAATGACTGGGCGGAATTTCTTTTATGGCGATCTATGCCACGTTGCCGTGTACCTGTCAGCACTGCCCGTGGATACGATCAGGGCCCATCACTTCGCCGGTGTTAAGGCCTCAGCCTTTGAGAGCGATCGATTGTACGCACTGGCCGGGGCAAAGTTTCGAGCGGCTTTGGCGTGTGCTCCCGACGACACCGAGATTGTCGCTCGTTACGCGCAAAGCATTATCAACTACCTGGAGCTGGAGTCAACACAGGTGAGATAAGGAGACATGCTGAGCAACGTAAGCTTGGCGTGATATTCGCGAGTAACGCAACTATTCGTATTTCACGCATGTGCTCCCGGACTGGTTGAAAGGATCCACACGATACCAGCTGCATGGCACAATATGTCGGGGTTTGCCTCCACATTGTGTGCGTAATGTTCCTACACCCGCTCGCTCACTCGCTCCCTTCAGAGCAAAAACCCACGGCGGAGTCAAGGCATGGTGGAGGAAGCGGTGGATACATTTGTGCGAATGGAAAATTGGGATGGGCTGGCGGTTATCTTTACCCAGCTGCCTTCAGGTGTGTCCGTTAGAGAGCGATTCTTGATATAGCGAACAATGTCCAAGCCAGGCACCCAGCGTCCAAACGCTGAGGGGCTGGAGAACTGCAATCTCCTTGATACGTCGGAATATAACTGTTAAAAATATTTCAGGAATTAAGCGGCAGTCATGCAGTATATTCTTCGCAACGGCCGGGTTGGATTTTGGAATAACATGATAGCCCAAGTCAATATTTCCATGAAGATGTGAAAGTGTACACTGCAACAATAATTACGGTATGATCTGTTCTTGACGGGATACCGGTATAATCGACCCTAAGACCAGCGAGTGGAAGACAACGCACAACGCACACATCCTAATCATAGTGTACAAGATCGACGGCAGCGAGGATCAATTTGAGTCGGGTCACTTTGGTCGTTGTTAATGGTCGTTGCGCATGTTGGTGGTGGATGTGAGTCTTTCTGAACATCCTCCGCTCCGGACGCTGCCCTGACACCCCAGCAGGAATAGAGAAAACGGCTATCGCCCACCGAGAAATTTCACAGTTTAAAATAAAATTGTGGAGGTAGCACGGAGCTCGTTTGCCGCTGAGTTATCTATGTGTATACCCTGACGCATCTTGCATCAACACACATGCACCCTTCCGCATCCGTCATCCTTCTTGTTCAGCGCGTAATGTTTACAAGCCGATTCGATGCATTCGATGTCCCTGCAGCCCCGTTGTACGCAGGTTCTTTCTGCCGAGCTTTCCTTGCCACAGTGGAAGCAGTCCCTGACTACTTCGCGTCATCGTTGCATATGCCTCTGAAGAATCTCGCACATATGCCGAAAAAGTTTTACCTGGATCTTGCGGGTGCAGGCGAAGAAATGGTGAGCTTGGCAAGAAAAGCAGAAGTTGCGGGAAATCGGTTTGAGGAAAGACAACCCCGTCTGGGATTGACTTCTTGAAAAATGCGCACGTATGACGAGATGCGTGGTTGCATTTCTGACTCTGGTGTACCAGTACGATCCAACCCCGAGCAGCGGCGTCCAAGTTATCCTGCTGAGGGACATTTATTGGCAGTTTGCTTAACACATTGCTGGTCCTGCCTGTAATGTCAATCAATTATTTACACGATGACGCTAACGACCTTTGTGGTGATTCGTGTACCATTTCACATTTTGTCGCGTGCCTGGTGCTTCCGTCGTTGTTTGTCCTGACAAGACGGAGGTGGCCGCATCGGTGTATCGTCTCGTGCTCGCCGACCTTAGCCTGGCGGATATTTTCGGCCAGGTGGATCTCTCTTGGCTTCCTGTCATCAAGTCGACTCCCACTGTGGTAAGTACATTTTGTTATGAACGGCACTTGCCGTGTGTCCAGGGTCTAGGATATATGAGAAGAAGGGCGTGTAGTAATAGTGAGCTAGTGTTGCATTAATAGTTATGGTATCTACCGAATCTGTCGCCGTTTTGAGGCGCAGTACGGTTGCACGAACATTCAACATCCGGACGTCCCGGGATGGGTGCGACTTGTCGGCAATGGGGTGACACTCTGTTTCGGAACGTAGTTTGACATGATGTTTCTCGACTCCTCGCGTTTCTGTTCACCGCAGGTAGCGACAGTACTACAAGCGGAATCAGACGAAGATGAACGAATAATCGACCTTGAGAAGTACCTGGACTGTTCCAACGTGGAAGAGGCTGACCTTATGGCGCTCATCGACCACCGTCGCCTAGCTGTGGTTCTTAATTTGACGGGCTGTAAACGGTGAGGCCTAGCACTAGTCCCACGGATGCCGAACAAACACGCACAGTTCTTTTTGGAACACTTGAAAACGCACGTTTTAGTTCCCCGCGTTGGTGTGACGAGCATTTGTTTTGCTGCACCGGGGGTATAACTGGTACGCGTATAGTATACCGGTATACAGTACCAAATTCGAACGAAAACGTTTTGGTCTGCCCGCTGTGTTTTATTTGTAATTTCCGCTAATCGGCCTTACCGTTGCCATTCCTTATGATGTTTTGTGCGTTGCACATGAGCATTTCATTCCGGAAGGTGATTCTACTGCTGTACGATGTACCGACGGGCTCGATCAAAACCAGTAGGAAGAGCATCGTACGGGATTTGCTTGATGTTCCTACAGCACTCGACGTGAAGAATTAGTGTATTTTCTGATATTATTCGTACTACACCAGGTGTGTCCCACGAATGTGCCACCTTGCTGTCAACCATAGTAGTATATTGATATATTCTAAGAATACTTGCTTCGAAGGCCTACAATTGTAGAATTGTGCACTGAACTGCTATCGCGCTGAATCATAACCTCGACGAACCTGCAATAAACCGTTCATGGTACTGCACCATCGGCAACAATTCGCATATCATGACAGCTAACCTCGTGAGCGGGATTGTACCGATGATTTTTTTCAGGGTGACGGACAGATGTATGCAGCATGTGGCTCAAGTGTTAGTGCATCTTCAAGCGCTGACTTTGTCACGCTGTCAGCTGGTTACGGACCAGCACTTTGACCGGATCGTGCGACGTAACACCGGGCTGACTGTCCTAGGGCTCAGTCGATGTCCAGCCATCGGCCCGCTTGCCCTAGTGCAGTTTCCTCGTTTATGCACGGGCCTTAAAACGGTCGACCTGAGCCATAACGCCAACGTAACGGATGCTGTCTTGGGCCAGCTAGCCAAATGCTGCCGGGGACTGGGGAGTCTCTATCTCCAATATTGTGCATTTATTACAGATGCCGGGGTGCAAATGCTTGCGGTCGAGGTAAACCATGATACTCTCACGTCCCTGGACCTTAGCGGTTGCGCCCTGTTGTCTGATCACAGCGTAGTGGCGCTGGGGCAGCTCTGCCGTAAACTTCGGCGCCTAAACCTGAAAGCGGTGAATCGGGTGACTGAAGTGGGGGGGAGCAGCATCACGCACAACTGCTGGGACATTGAGTATTTATGCTTGGAGGATATGTACAACTTGACGGACAGCGCGTTTGTGTTTGACTTTAGTAGTGACGGAAGAAGGGCGGTGGAGGCGAACATGCTTCGGTGCGTTACGGACATGAACCTTCAAGACTGTAACAAGCTCACGGACATGGCAGTCAACCACATCATGAAGCGCGCCTGCCGCATTAGCACGCTGAATCTGGCTGGTTGCTGCAACTTGACCGATATGGCGTGCAGCTTCATTGTTAAAGATTCGGTGACGGGGTCACGGAGAGGGGTTTTTGTTACGTCGCTTAATCTAGGGTATTGTATGAATATCACCGATCAAGGGTTGGTATTCCTCACGGCTTCGCTCACCAGGCTTCGACATATAAACCTGGCGGGGTGCGTGCAGCTCACAGACGAGGGTGTCTTGGCACTGGTATCGATCTGCACTAGATTGCAGGATGTGGTTCTTGCCCAGTGCAAACATCTAACGGACAAGAGTTTATGCTATCTTGCAGACTTTCTGTGGGTGGAAACTTTGGACGTTTCACATTGCAGCAAGATATCCGACGACGGAATAGAAGTACTTGCGTTGGAATTCGGGGGCCTGCATAGCATTGGCCTAAAGCGATGTTTCCGTCTGACCGAACGTACGCTTACCGTGTTGGGCATGTACTGCCCCCACTTGAAGCAAGTTGACCTTCAACACGTACCTAACTGTAGTCAAAATGCCGTTGATAGGATACAGAGAGCGTGTCCAGGGGTGGAAGTTCTTGTATGATTTGTTAGAGCTGTGTATTGGTGCTACGAGTAATGTCTACCTGTGTATTGTGTACCTGGTATCGTTTATTTATTGTTGTGTATTGTTCCCGGTATTTAGTATTTTATGTTTCAAGTATTTTCTGTAATGCTCCAATTAACGTTATTACCGCGCTGTTCCCCAGCGTACTGTTTTTTTAATGAGGTTGGACGGTCGGACGAGGAGCTTACCACAATGTCAGCAACACTTTTTTGGGAAGATAAGCTGGGATTTTTACTGCGTAAATTACGGTGTATAGCCTGTAACACCAGCATGATACTACAGTACAAGGGGGGCTTCGCCGCGGCGGGCTGTCGCCCGCCTGCGGCTTCGCGCATGCCCGTAATGGCGAAGAGAGGTATGACATGATAATAGGTAAACCGAGGCCGCAACAAAGCGACTGTACTGCCAAGGGGTGTACTTCAATAGGAAAGTACGTTTGTTCAAAATAGTATTGACGGTATTACAAGCTTTTTTTTCAACAGTATAAAAGAAAGCCCGACTTATTCTCCAATCGGAAACCGGCTTTTTCGATCCATGTACGACGTACATAGGTATTTATGTATGAGACTGAGCAAGTACTGCTGCTGCTGCTGCTCGCAGNNGCAGGACACGAATCAGTTTTCAACGTTTGTATCAACCGCCCCCAGAAGGAGCACAAACGACTACAAACTCGATCCTACTGACGATAAGGAAGGCATCCAGACACACCCTGTCGAATTTATAGTGGATCGGAAACCGACCTTTTCGACCCTCCCAATCCGACGGCATGCGAATTAGTCTAATAGTAGTGCTGTATGAAGAACAGTAGCTCGGATGGCAGTAGGTGCACAATGACGAATAGCAGCAGCAGCCTCAACAGCAGAATATGTACATAGCAACAGATCCGCATACATACCTCGTACGTATTTATAGTACCGAAATACCCCTGGTAAGAAATAAGCATGCTCGTATATAGAACACTACTACTGCTACTACTACCGGTACTATACTCGGTACGAACAGAAACAACAAACATCAGTA
>JAXFYO010073712.1:0-12068 GCA_034768055.1 Saccharina latissima
AGAGTCAGTGGGTTCAACGGATTCGCAAGCGAGAATATATCGAAACAGATGGATCCGTTGACGAAGTGTCGAGATACGACCAACTGGCCGAGCGGCGGATTCGCCGGGATGCGGGGCTTATGAGGGTGAGGCATAGGCGACGACTGCTTCAAGACGCAATGCGCTCCCAGGCCTGGCTCGATTGGGCCACCCCACCGCCTTCACGAAATTGATACTCAAACGATCGTACTACTCGTCGGTTTTTCGTCACTAGGATCCAACATGGTATAGTCTCGTATATATATTCGAGTATTGATATTGCATGAATGATAAACACTGCCTGGTTTGAAGGATACGGGTTAGCGTTAGGGGGGTGGTGCGTTCTTACCAGGAAGAGGCCGTGTGGCATGAAATCTTTGCGTAGACTCATCAACATCAGCGTCGAGGCCTCTGCACTGCGGTAGTCCGACATTTGGCACCTGAGGAAAAATCCAGCGATCAAGAAACTAGAGCCGTCGAAATGTAGAAAGCAGGGACGGTTATTGTTGGCATCACCCGACACTACCTGTGCATCTTAATCATGCATCTTCATCAAGAACTCAATAACAGGAGGAGGACCTTCAGACGTTTGCCACTCACCATTCTTGGGATTCCACCACAATTTTTCGGTCTGGCAAGGCCGCCTGCTGATCGTTCTTGGTGGATAGGTCGGGGCGGGGCCTCGGCGGGCGCTTGAGGCTGCTCGCTTTCTTCTGTAGCGGCTCCCCCAGCGCGTTCATCCTTTGGATGCAAACGATGGTTGGAAGGTAGAAGCGAAAGTGCGGTTAGTGTATGCCATTTGCGTCAGCCTTGACGATGAATATTGTGAGAGCACAACGGGCCCAAGCTCTAATGACACTGGTGAGCCCAAGTGTTTTTCGCTTGCAACCTTTTAGTGATAATAATTGCATTTTCTCCCACGTCCACGGATGGAGTCAAGCAATGTTGAAGAGCTCCAGGAAACAAAGAAACGGGCTTTTACTCTAGGCATATCCCTCGAGTTCCGTATGATGCGCATTTTTCACCATCGTATACACGAGGTAAACAAGGAGAAACAATCAAAATTACCAGATCACGCAGACCCCGACTGGAAAGATAAATTCAACGGTACCGCATCAAAGCTACAGTACACACTTTTGGCGCACCTTGGTGCCGTGACATGCTTCCTTCGAGGTACGCCTTCCTCCGGATCCCTAGCCTTGCAAATGACTAGGCCGGTGAGGGCGTTATGAGTCAGCGAGGTCCTGTGGAGCAACGTGATGTGGCGTTGACTTAAATATGGTATCCAGGGAATATCCACCACGGAGTAGTTCTTGAAAAATATTCTACAACCAGAAAAATGCAACAAAACCTTCTGTNNTGCATGTATTGTACAGCCAGTGGGTTTGCTTCCTAGGGGTGGAGCATTGTGTCAAGAAAAAACTAAATTCAGGCGGAACGACGCGTTTTTTCACGGCTGCTGGTCCTGTCCGTTCATGACTTGTGCACTGGGAGCTACCGTATGGCCCACAGCTAGTTCAAACGTAACCCCGAATAGGCGTAGAATGGCTCAAATGGCCCGATGTATACCATAAAATGGACTTGACTCCGCTACCGTGAAGCGTTGCTCACAATTACGGCATACCTTCGAGGCTTGCTGGTTGCTTGGCTTTCCTTGCCTCTGCCGTGGTTGCTGTCACCCTGGCGTCGCAGGACTATCTTGACGTCGACTGACTCGTACTGGGCTCTTTTGTAACCGGGAGAGATAAGTCAGCGATAATTTGACGGCGGGGAATTGGTCATGGAATGTCGCGACACTGGAGGACAGCACTAGGTTGAGCCTACTCATAGCATTGAACGAGTACCGCAATATGGCAATGGCGATCGTCACTCGGAGTTTACTGCCCGGAAACCAAACGGGTAACCGTTCTAAGGCGGTATGGAGGGGAACTTTATCACTACTGGTCTACTAGTATACGTTTGGTAGACCATACCCCAACTATACGAATAGCTTGAGAGTGTCCGACCGCCAGTGTCACGCACCCAGCCGGTATGTTGAGGAGATACTGCGGATTTTGACACCACTTCGGGTTGTTCTTGACGCCCTTGTTTTCGTCCACCAATCGGAGAGGACCCCCGGCCGTATCCCTGTCGGAGGTGCGGTCCCACGACCCATGCAGATACTGTCAATGTCGAACCAGCAAGGCAGAGGGGGCGTCACAAGTCTAATATTGCACCGGCGGCGCGAAGGGTAAGGTATCATTCGTACGGATATGGCTATATAACTGGGCAGTGAGGCATAGACTGCAGTGGGGCGCATACTATCTCGACCTAACTTGCCTTATTTAAGCGCGGAGTCTCTGGCAACTTGCGACGAAGCATTCCATGGGTGGCTCACCGAGGCATACGTCTCTGTGACCGGCTCAACGCAAATGTCCTTCCTGCTGAAAATCCGCAGCGTAAATTTCCCTTCGCGCTTCTGCTCCACCGGATGTGGCACGATATTGTATGCGTACCTTGAGGTAGTAAGCAAGCGTTAACACAGGAAAGGTGTTGTAAATACTACCAGGTATATATATATACAAATGTCGGCCACTCGACGCGGTGCGGATGTGGGGGTACGGAGATCTTGTAAAACCGTGTTTGCCTCCGGCGATCACAATGCGATCAATGCCATCCGGCAAAACGGTGTTGACAACTCTTATCATAAGCGTATTAAGACAGGATTATGTAGCGCATATCGCCATTCTAGTTTACCTTGGGTCGAGCTTGACGCCGGCTCTCGTGACCTCTCTTTCGCCGCGAGTGCTTGCAAAGAGAGAGTCGTGTGAGTCTGCCACGACACCGTCTTGTTTTTGCTCCCATATCCTGTGGGATGCGGTGGGCAACCGCGGGGCTTTGCGTGTTCTCAAAACATGGCGCGCGAACCGAGCGAGTGTTGTGGCAGCGGAAGAGCGTAGGTATATCGAGATAGAGGTGGTTATACTTGTAAACGACTGGTACTTGGTTCGACGAAAGGCATGGCCATGGACCAAAACACGTTATCTACAGACCATTCTTGCGTTTGACACTGATTATTTGTGTACATGGAGATCTAAAGCAACAGTACGCATAACACACAGTGCGCATGCTGCTAGATCGGGCCCGCACCTCTTATGCGTGGTATGGCGCTTCGTCTGCACCACTTCGAAGGCAATGCGGCAGTTCTCACGTAAATGGTTCGCTGACCTCCTGTCCTGCTGCATCAAGCTTATGTAAACCTGTGGTCAGGCAACGTGCGCGACAAATGCATGACGCCACTGGCGGTTGAACGGTTGCATGCTCGNNGCTCGGCATCAACAATTTGCACGGCACCCCATGCGATTGTGCCGGTAAAGGCAGGCATAACACCTCGTTGGAGACTGGCCTACCTCGAGCGGCTCGTCCGATGTCAATCGGTATTGTGGGTTGTTGAACCAGTACGGGTCCCCATCGGCTTGAATGTCCACCACGCTTTCCCGACGTAATAAATCCTTCATTTTGTCCTGAAGTTGATCCAAACAGCATGGCCCGCCAGGAAACATTGTCGATCAGGCAACACACTCGTGAGGGGAGTGTCAAAGCATTGTAGGACAGCGTGATTCTACCAGCTGGTAAAACGGCAACCGGCTGCAGATCTGGCGCCGGTGCTGACATGGTTGGTTTGATCTAAGAAAACATAGATGGCATACACTTGCTATTCGCTATGTCGGAAACGACTTTGTCCAGCCTACCTGACCATCCTTTTGCAGCCTTGAAACAGACCCACGTCGCACTGGCTTCGCCGACCCACCGGCAGTCTTGCCGGACCATTCTCCTGAGGAACACACATGATCACTTACAGTAAGACATGGTACAATGACACCATCGCATGTTGGTACTCGAAAGTTGGCCCCGTCTACGTTTGGAAGGAAGTTACAAGTGTTAATAGCGAAACTCACGTTCATGTGTTGATAAAGTGTTTTAGAATGTCAGCACTGCGGAGGGTGGCTGCAATTTCACTTTGTTTTCGAACAAGCCTGCAACTGTGATGACTTACCATGTATGCAATACTGCCGGTAGTCTTCGTCGGGGAAGACCCGGCACAGGTACACCTTCGTGAAAAGGCGGATGAAGTCAGAGAAGACCATCCAGAAAGTACCATCGTTGCTGTCTCGCCGCCACGGATTGTTGGCTTCCGATGACACTTCGGTATATACCTTTTCAGACATGGCACAACAGCGGTCGGTGATGTGCTGAGCTTTACGGTCCATGCTCTTCTAGTTAACGTGTGAAGGGCATCTGGAAACTACCTCTGCAAATTATGACTGCGATTGCGCATGACAAACTACGAGATCAGTGGAAGACAGGTATTATAAGACAATAACTGTCCTTCCCGATTTTTTGCTGCCGGGAACATCCCCGGACTGGTAAATCGTAACGAGCCCACGCGGACATGGATGGATCGAGAAGGGGCTCAAGCACTGGCTCGTACTTTTTTAGAACCAAATACAAGCCGTGGCAGGTAATTCGTTTAGTTACATGAACCAGGTTTGTGCAAGTTATTGCGTTGTTCCCGAAAACTATTGGCATGCGAACGGTACTGGGGGTGGACGAACCCAGGATTTTTTAAGGTTGATAGCCCTGCAACGGGGACCAATCGAACTCTTTGGCGCGAGTGCTGAAACGAATATCAAGCGTCGTTCTTTGACGCTAACAGACGCTCTTATCGTAGGAACGACACGGCATGGGCGGTGCGGATGGTGTGTGAACAATATTGGGTGTCACCATCCACGCAACCACGCACCTCCGGATAATCCTCCCACAAGGTTGATGCATCCGACCAGTCACCATTCCACTCGCCTTGGGACCAGGGATTGCGTATTCGAACAAGACGGAACCCAGAGCACTCCTAAAAATACGACGACACGTTGCAATAATTAGTTAGGGCGTTCCATTCACTCTGGAATTCATATGGACGTGCCAGCAGCGAGATAATTTGACCTCGCAAGAGTCATCAATACTACCTATTGTGTGTCGACGTCACAGCCAACATAATTGAACCGGTACGAACCTAAGACTTTGAGGTGATTCGGCCACGACACTTTTGAGGTGATTCCGCCACGACACTTTGAGGTGATTCGGCCACGACTTGCGCACTAGCAACACCATGGTGAGGATGCTACTGTACTGCTACGTCCAATACCTTTCAAAATTTTAGGCATGCCTTAGCCCCGATTACAAAAATATATGGCGACAGTAGTGAGATCCTACACATGATTGAGTGCCTTGCCTTCATGTCCGCGAGGCCATAGGCATGGTTGACGAGGATGCCGGTTTCGCTGTCCAGGCAAGACCCTCTGTTTGGATCAGCCTGTACAAGAAGCGGGCACGAGGCGAGGCAGTAACTGACGTTGTTGCTCTATGTTAGATGCCCGTTTGGCTCAAGGCTTGCGGGTAGTTGCAGCGCATCCAAAAACTGCTGCGTGAAATGGAACAAAACGTCTGCATTGAATTAAGATGTAACAACATATCTGCATTGTGTGAAGTAATCCGTCCAACCAACACATTTCATACAACAGGCTGTGCTGATCCTGTGAGCCAATCAACTGGTCAAACTCACCTGCAGGCACGCAACGACATAGTCCGGAGAGGTAAACCGACGGAGTGTTTCCCATAGAGATCCATCCTCCACCATAGGCTTCACTCTCTCTGGAAAGCACAGGCCGGTTCGACAGAAGACATCAAGAAAGGCATCAGGGCGACGGAATATGAGCCTTCGACAGTAGACCCCCTCACCGATACGCGTGTACGCACCCTGCTTTCCGATTATCGTCCACTCTTGCAGGCAAACACCTACCAGGAAGTTTCCTGCCACGTCCTCACCGCTTGTGAATGATATCTTCTCGCAGCACCCGCCCGTGAGATCTACGAGCGCCTCTCCCACACTCCCGCCGTTGATAGACTCATACGTGCCATGAAGTTTCGCATACGCCTACAAGGGCAAGAAAGAGGCGACGGACCAAACGTGTGGGCACAGTATGGCGTACACAACCGCATCTCTCTCCCTAATCACGTGGCATGTGTTACCACTGGTTAACTCGTGCGCAACGCTTGTGCTTTGGGTACTTGAGCGTAATTTTCTCCAGCTCTCAGGCTAGTCTTACGACTTTCAGTGCCCAACTGTTACGCAGCCCGAGCTCAAACACTGAAGTGTTGTGCGACACCTGTGCTGTTACCATATGGGTTCCTATTAAGAACAATAACAAAAGCTTGGCAAATGACCAACCTTTTCAAGCATTGAGACCCACTGCTCGTTGAGATTCAGACCGTGGCCGTACATCGGCGTTGGACCGCCGGGAACTTGCTGCCCAATTGGAGCATCTTCCCCCTTAAAGCAGGAAAATTGAAAGGATGGTCAGAACGTCGCAGATGGAACACGAAATCAGCGAATGCAGTGACCAGCATCATGTCATGGGGGATCACTGGTGTTCTCGTCTGCGCGTAAAGAGACCAGTAGTGGGTCCTATTAATAGTAACTTCGCCAACAAGGGACCTCTGCTTTGGTTATTCTGGAAGGGTCGCAAGTTTAATCCTAATTGGACACAGGAGGGGTACAGGAGCAAACACACAATGTATGCAAGCAGCTCTCACTTTGCTCTTGGGGGTGTTTGCGCAGGGCACCCGTGTGTCGGTGACGACTTCTTGCCACTCGCCGTTCTTGTAGAACCTGCGGGCGGTTACGCGAAGGAACGAGGGTATCATAAACTCTCGAGTTTGACTTGGAGCCTCCAGGGAATTTCGGCCAGCGTTACCTCTGCCCTATGCTCGTACGACCCATTTTGCGTCTACAGCAAGTTTCCTCTCACGAACCATGCGCCCAGCGCTCGACACCAACCCCGCCAAAGCGCGGAAACAAGTACTACCGAAAAAAACAACACTCGATATTCTTGCCTGCAAGTGTACACCCCGTAACGCACGAAGTCGTCCGGCTCCGAGGCGAACAGATTCTCGATTAAGGTACCTCCAGGAAAAAGGACAAGGGCAACATGTATGGCTGAGTTAGTTGGGGGCAACTCGCCTAGCATCCCCAATGCGAGCAATCGTACCGTCAGCTGCGTTGGCCCTGCGATGTATCAGCACTCGAACTATCGATACCATAGGTAGAGCGGTTATCGGAGAAAAAATGGCAATATGATACGCGGCCGACCCCACCTTAATTTTGTAGTTCTGCACCTCGAGAGAAACACGGATACGACCAGTGCTGTCTCAGCACAGTGGACTCCCCGCTGGCGTGCGGTGACGAATTCGAAACAATTTTCATTATGGCCTACTATTAAAATTGACTACCAGTACGTATTACTATTAATACTCCTTACCAGGGTGCGAGGCGAGAACGCCGAGGGCTCCGAGAAGCCACGTGTCATCCAGTCGCCCTCTGGTGACGAAACCATTGCCGGGCTCGTCGGAGAAGTAGACGGGCTCTTGGCAAATCTATTTCAGTGGCCACGACAACCCGGCGATGGACAACGACAGCGCAGGAGGGATCTTACCCGTCTTACCGTCAAGCAAGGGCGGACGACATATTTCTATATACGCATTCGTATATCATACCCTGAAACACCCCGTAGCACGCGCGATGGAAGTATAAACATATCACACGCAGCGTCCAAACATTATATACATAAAAATATGAGCTTCGACGATTCTTTCGATCTCACAGGTGAGGTGTCTTTTAATACAAAAATACGGGCACACCGCCGTCCACCAGACACTGGAAATGACAAACGCACGCGTTCATCGAATCTCGAATATGAGATAGCCGGACGGCCTCGAACTCGCAGTGAAAACTGTCCCCATACCGGCCAAAAGCACGGCAAAAAATGATGCTGGTATCATATATACGAGCATAAGACACAGTGTACAAACCGTAATTGGTAAATGGGGCTGAAGTATTTTTTATCGCAATCGGGCCGACAGCCGTGTACGAGTACGTCGCATATATGTACGAGCCAATCGAAGAACAAATTCCGGCGCATACAAGTCGTCCCACTACGTTTACGACGCATTTACCAGGTACGTCGTATATACCACAGGTATTACCTAAAAATAGTATGATACGAGTACTACTTTTATTGTGAACCGCCGTAACCTGCACTCCTGAACGAACGTACCTCATGCGGGTACAACCACGTGACGTCTTGCGCGTCGTTGTCGTATTCTGGAATCGATTTGGCGTTCCTGTGGGGATCGCCAACACAAAAAATGGTTGCATGGTATGAGACACGAAAGTATCAGGTGGCAACGAAGCGTACCTTCTTCGTACATACCGCTACCGCTGGGTGCTGTTTCTCGGGATACAAATCCCGCTTTCTGTGCGGCGGTATAATACGCAATACCTGGTATGTACGTACACCAGCAGCATTACGTACTGGCTGTAGTGGTATATGATATAGACAAACGTACTCGGACATTAGGTTTGAAGTTTGAAGTCCGGTGAGGTCCAAGCATGCAATGAATGCATGTAGTACGTAACCCATTGTAATTTTTCTCGATTCGACGTCAAAGCAAGCTCGAGGCTACGTACATCGGAAAACTTAAACGCCTTGCATCGTGATAGCTCTCTATCGGACCCCGCTATCCGCTTATAGTGTAACACAACTCACCTATACAGGCTTGATCGCCTCGCCGGGAAAGATCCGTCCTCGTAAAGGGCACCCCTTTGTGATGCTTGTAATCGAGCAATTATGTCTCCTTCCTCCGTATCACCAATCTCTTCCTCGTCATCCTCGTCGAACGCTTCCTCGTACGCCGACAGGCGAGGCATCTCATATCCTGGTCAGATTAAGGTGATATGGCACTGAAAGCGATCCCTCTCATGCACGCACGGACTGCTGTCAGAATGCCAGTCGTACACAAGGAAGGTGTCGACGTCGGTCGCTGTGTCGCTGTCGAAAAAAATGGAAAATTAAAATTTGGTTTGAAACAGTTTTTTCATGAGGGTGTTCTGTGAAAACGAGGCGTCGTCGGAGAATCCATGGTGGGAGATTTGAGAGATTTGAGGCCCTGCCAGAGCGATCACGACAGCAGAGCGCCTGGACGAGTACTGATGACTAGCCACGGCAGCGGTGGCGGACAAGCCAAAGCCCCCCCATCAACACCCGTGAAATGGACGCTTGTCGAAGCGGAACCTGAGACGCCTGAGGGACGCCGTAGTAAGCAGCAAGGGAATGCGAGGAGAGGACAAGGAGCAAGCGGCTCTGGCTCTTCGAGCAACTGGCGATCTGCTCGTGATGCTGGGAGGGGACGAGGAGGAGGGCAGGGTTTTTCGAGTGGATACCGTGGGCAAAGACGAGGAGGAGGAGGGGGAGCGGGAGGAGGTGCTAGGAATAACCAGGGCCAAGGACGAGGGAGAGGCTATGGTGGAGGAGGAGNNGGAGGAGGGGGAGGAGGAGGAGGCTACGCGGGAGGGGCAACGTACTACGGCGGCCCTAGCAGCGAACACGCGAGCTTCGAAGAGCAGAAGGCGTACATGACCAACATGGCGGTTAGGCAGATTGAATTTTACTTTACCGTGGAGAACCTCTGTCGAGACACCTTCATGCGGTCGTACATGGACGAGGAGGTAAGGGGAAGACATTTGCGTCGTTGAGTTTTGACTTGTGAACCTTGAATACACAGCAGTACGACTTGTCGCACTCGTACTCGTACGTAGCTCCAGCGAGCCGCTTGTAAGCAAGCTCCTGCACCGCTACCGAAGGCAAGTCGCGTGTGAAGCTTGACTTTGGATTGCGGAAACGCTCGTACACCATATCTTTCTACCGGCGCGTGCATCTTGGAAGTGCTGTCATCAGTTCTGATCATCTCTGCTGACCGTGAGGGTTCTGTCCTCTTGCATCCTTAGACTAATAATTTCCTAATTTTAGTATGATGAACCCACCGCCACCCACCAGACGTTTGTCCTTGTGTACAAGGTTTTACACGTACCAGGTACCAAGACAGCAGTACAACAGCAATATGTACAAGTAGCAGTTCAATGATAGAACCTCAACCTACAACTTCGTATATGTAGGAATTCCAGCAGTTCGCCAAACCACACCATGGTGGTTGCACGCGATGTGCAGCGTATGCCTGGTCGTGCACTCGAGCCTTCTCCCGGTGAAGGGTATGGTGCGACTACCAATAGACGGGCGTTCCATTGGAGTTTGTGCGTCGGATTCGAATTCATGCCACACGCTGTACCGTATACCATAAACGACAAAAACCTTTTATCTAAAAACAACAGCAGTAATTCCGTGGCCATTAATTCTTTACAGCGGTAAATACCAGGTGATACCGTCACCGCTCCGTTAATTCCACTCTCAATTCGCACGAGTATGATTGCTGAACTCTTTCGAAAACAGGAGGGTTTCCCGACCGGCCTTTCCCCTGCCCATATTTTGTATTGCCTCGCCAAATGCTTAGTGGACAGCCAGCATCTGGACAATACCCCAGGGGTAGGCGAACACAGCTTTTCATTTTTGTTTTGTCAAAAGAGCATCCATGCTGCCGTTCATTCGTTCATTGGTCCACTCGTTTGTTCGTTCGTTCGTCCGAGGTGGGAGTGGGTCCGTTCACCACATTGCCCTCGCCCAACTATTGTTCACGTGAAGTTACGGAAGTTGAAGCACGACCAAACAACCAACAACGCGGTGTCGTTTTATTTTGGTCCCGTTTTATTTTGGTCCCGTTTTTGACTGTTTACCACTAGGGATACATTCCCATCGCGTTTGTGGCAAACTTTCCGGGCGTGGCGCGATTTGGGGTGGAGCTCCAGGATATTGCTGCCGGCATCCTGACAAGCAAGTTTTTGCAGGTACGTGCACAACTTCAACACCAGTCTGTCAGAAAGCTTGAGCGTGTGCTCCATCCTGCTGTACATTCATATGAAACGTACATACAAGGTCCCCTTTCGGATGTTGGTTGAGTTCAAATCGCGGGTATGTCGCAAGTTGAAAAGGGGGAGCAAGCGCACAGCGTCATATGTGAGACTAAGTGAGGTTCGCTGCTGGTGTACCGCTGGTGTTGGATCGCTGTGTTACGCGTCGGTGCTTTTGAAATCCGCAGGAAGTGTGGGTTGAAATCGTCCACATTGTGTTGCGTAGGATACCACAAACACCCATACACAAAGAGGCACTGTCGGTTATATGAAAAAATGAATGTATATTCCGCCCCGCCCTCTTCCTTGTCCGCCTCCCAAGTCCAGAGAAATTCACGGCGGTGCTGTCTGTCGCCCTCGTTATTACCTGGTATCTCATTATTAAAGTAGGCTCTAAATCCTAGATACAACTCGCTGGGTTTGGAAATTGGAAATTCAAGTCATCATGCATCACTATACCGGCAGATGCACTGCAGCACCAGTAGCAGTGCAGCACCATACTAATACGTAGAATGTCCGAAATATGGCAACTGCAAGTGTGATGCAAGGAGTGGGTGCGAATTTCGACATGCGCTTACGCTCTGTAGTCTTTGAGTTGGCTGACAGCAAGTGGTCGATTGCATCGGAGCCAACGATCCGACCGATTATTCGACCGATGGCTTTCGCTGTGTGCAGGACTGGTCGGCACAAAACTCTGTGCAGGACGTGCGTGGTCAGTTTCAATCTTGCACGTCGGCCCAGACCAACCCGACTCCAGACCTAACCCTAACTCTAACAACCCGAACCCTAACCCTTCAAGGGGCTCGAGGTCGGCAGGGGCAGTCTCGCGGCACTGTTTTGGTGGCGTTTTTCCAAAAAAAAACTCCGGGCGGCCTAAAGGCCAGCCTCTATCAATAAGACCCGCGTCCTGCACAAAGTTTTGTGCGTACCATTTCTGCACATATGGCGAGTCCCGACTGGTTGAGCTTCTTAATTTGTAGGAAGGTTTGTTTGGTTTCATCCTGCTGTTTTGTGTGTTAAATAACGTCAACTTGCGCAAATGTTGCGTCTGGCGGCGCCTTCAGCGAGAACATCAGAAGGCGCCTCCACCGGCCCCTCCGGGGGCGCCTCGCGCGGGGCCCCCTTGATCTGGGGGATGGGGGGGGGCGTACTCATT
>JAXFYO010074094.1:0-11084 GCA_034768055.1 Saccharina latissima
CCAAATGTCCACGCCGTTTTTTTGAGATAGGCCCTGAAATTCGGTACACGTGTTTTATGCGCCCTACCCGAGCCTTTTACGAATGTTTTTTTTTTTTTTTTTTTTTTTCGCCGGAAATTTTGAATCTCTCAAGACCCAAATTTCCCAAAATATTACAAAACAAACAATATCTGACGAAAAAAAAAAAAAAAAAAACCCATCCGTTAAAGTCTCGGGTAGGGCGCATAAAACACGTACCAAATTTCAGGGTCTATCTCCAAAAAACGGCGTGGACATTGGCCACTGAGTGAATTTTCCGCGGTATACTTGAACCAGCCTGTACGTAATTATACTTTTGTGTACTCGCAGCAGTTCGAGGTTCTGTACTGCGGATAGTGCCTGTACTCCATGTATTTTGGAGTTCGATACTGCGTGTACTGCTTGTACTCGGGGTTCTGTACTGACCATACTCCCAGTACTCGCAGTATTTGGGCCTTCAGTACTGCTCATACTCCCAGTGCTCCCAGTAGTTAGGCCACCAGTATATCTTCACCGGGCGCTTCCTGCCTGTCCATGGTACTCTCGTACTACATTGAGCACACGAGACCAGAACACAGTAGCTGCATGAGCACGGATGGATCCCGTCATAGCCCAGGGAAAAAAAAAGAGAGGGGGGTTTAAATCGAGGCTGGGGTTAGCCCAGGCGATTCTATAGAGAACTCAATCTTCGCCCCGGAATGGTTACCACACGAGGGCACAAGGACCGTACATACGGGTGAAGGATTTGCATACATACGTACACGACGAGTTACTAACTGGAGGGCGTTTCTGCTCCACCGTGTTGCCTCGATATATTATGTGTTTAGACTGCTGGGAGTATATACCTGCTGCCGTGTTTCTCTTCGTCAAGTTCGTGGTAAGGCTGACACTCGCAGGAGGTGGTTTTTGTACGTTGGTCGCAATTTCAAGTTGCGACAGTGGTTCTACCCTGGTGTGATACTCGTAGAGAAACGGGTAACATTCGAAGGATGGAGAGTGTGTAATCGTACCATCGAAAAATAGAGTGCGGCAGGCTCGCATCGACCAACCAACGAAGAACGAACGTTGAAAAAACAGAAACACGAATTTCATGACACCGATAAATAAACATGAGCTGCCATCTCAATTTCGTTTCCTATAAATGGTGGGAATCAGTAGACTATTAATGGTGCCGCGTACAGCAAAGGCGACTCAGCCCGGCCCGCACCTTCGTTCACCCCTAAGCTATTATACTGCAAAATTATCCTTGTATAATTCCAAGTTGTTTGTCTCCAAAATGTGGGTACAGTTCTCGTTCTGCAAAAATAAACCTAAACTATTTCCCTGTAGTCCGTCGCCGAAACGCGGGTGCAATTTTAACCCTTGCACTACTGAAAAAAACTGTCCACTAGTTCCAAGTCGTATGTCGCTCACAAATGGTTGCAGTTCTTAAGGTCCCGCCAGACGGGGTAAACAGCACTAATGCTGCCGTATCGTAAGTTAAGCCACCCCCATCGGCCTGCCCCTTTGCCTGCTAATTCGGAGGCCTCCACGTGACGCCGACCAAGGTTCACAACCTTGCCGTCACATAATTTCAGCTCCGGCGCGACTATTGCTGTTTCCGCACTCTAGCGCTCATGCCAGCCTTCCGGGGCCTCTGGCGAGCACCATCGCTTGGCCAAACAAAACACAAACTTGCACGCATGCGCGAACCACGACGAACATTCCTTCACGAAAGGCAAGATGTTCCCTGCCACAGAAACCTTACGTTACCCTGTACGAAGTTTTCTCCGGTACCCACAAGAGCCACAACATTTCCTACTGCTTCTGCTCCTCGGTGAAATCGGCAACGACAGCTTTGGCCTCCGACCGGGCTTGGTCTGTCACCGTCTGCAGAGGCACGCCAGCGGACGCGGCCAAGACCTGTTGTGGACATGTTCGAGCAACGCAGAGGCGAAACTGCTGTGTCATGATTTGAACGAACGACTACTGCACGGAGCCGTTGACAAAACGGTGGTGAAAAAGCGCACAGGGTGGAGCTGAGCAGCAGCGCTTTCACGCCTGGCGACAACAGAAGAGTGTTTGCCTTTACTCAGTAGTCGAACAGCAGCACGAGCGTTCTCGAAGATAAAACTACTGTTTTGCTTTCCAACCCAAAATCACGCCTGACGATAACAACAGCTAACACCACGTGGAGAAGTATGTTGTTAGAACTCTTCCCTTTGTGTCCACCGGTGTTTGTGACGAGGGCCACACAAAGCTGCGATTGGAACCGTGAGACCGGGGTAAACAAAAAATGCTGGACATCTGTTTCAGCGCAGCGCAGCATCGCCGTCGCACACCGAAATTATGACCGACCCGGCGGACTCGATGCAATTCTCTACCATACACGCCGTTTGGAATGGGGTTGGTTCAACACAATCGCCAGTGCTCGACACGAATAGACAGACAACGGCTTAAGCGGTAACGCTACGCATCGCTCGCAGCACATGTTTCACTCCCTCTGCCGCTGTACCTTGCAATCCTCGTACTCGGGCTTGGTGCTGACAGCCACGCCGTCCAACCAAGCCACCTGGTGATGCCAACAAGCGAGCGAACGGTATTGCAAATATCAGCAAGTCGGTTTTCACATTTGTTGGTCTCCAAAGCGTCGCTCACATTGAGCTCGGAAATCTAAATCTTCGTAGGCTTGATCTACTGATATGAACCCACTTGGACACACTGTGCACCTTGCGCTCTCTTTAACTTCTCCAACATTCAGTCTTCAATCTTCAAAATGTGGTTTATTTGCAGTCCACAGTACGACGTACATCACGAAAATCGTGCGGTGGCTGCAGTCTTGTTATTGAGGCCCCAATCAAACTTGGATTATTTTGCTGCCACTATGTACAGTTGCGCGCAAGCTTGAACCACTTGACATCTATCCATCGCCAACAACCCTCACATAAACTCTGGGCCTACATGGCTCTATAGCGAAAATAACCCGCGGTTGGCGAAAAAATGTTGGCGTAGAGAGGGTCAGGATTGCATGGAAGCGCCGCCCACCTTCACTCGCACGTCCCCGAACGATGTCGGTGCGGTCACTGTCTTTCGCCGAAGGGCGCAGCGCTCCACGGCACGTTTTCGCACGCCCAACGTGGTGCTCTCCACGAACAGGAGACGCATCAAGCGCCCCTGATCTCGCGGTTCGCACAGTACGTGCACCGTGAAGGCCGGGCGGCTCTTTTTCATCACGATGGGAGTAATCCAGGCGTCAAGACTCCCCTCCGCCAGTAACTTCTCGGTAAGGTACCCCGCCGCTTCGCCAGTCATGTCGTCGATGTTGGCTTCCAGCACCCACAACTGCCGCGTGCTCCAGTCCCCTCCCTCCGCTCCAACAACAGCCGGAGCTCTTAGAAACAGTTCGTCCACTTCCAATGGCTCCTGCGCCTTAGCTGGTGCGGACACATCCCCCACGATGACCCTCAAAATGTTGGGGTGCTTTTCAAAATCTTTCGTGCCTGCTCCGATGCCTGATGTGTGGGGTCGACAGACGACAGGAGCAATCAGATAAGATGACCGAAATCAGCTTTCCCACTGCCAAACAAAATACGTCACCCACCCCGCCAGATTAACGTTAGTACCGACATTTCCTTAAGCACTCACTTTACCGTAAGAACCCACAACACCATAAATACCCACATTGCCTCAAGTATACATATTACCGTAAGTACCTACAATACCGTACGTGCACACATTACCGTAAAATATCTACTGTACCGTAAGTACCCACAATACCGCAAGTACCCAAACCTTGGCTTCTCACCAATCGCCTGTGGCACGAAGAGCGGCGGTCTCCCAAACTCGGACGAAAGGACGCGAACCAGGGCTGCCCCTGTCGGCGTAACAAGCTCCCCTCGAGCGCTGTACCGAATATAATTCAGACGAATAAGGTGGCGGCGAGGGGCGGGGTAAGGCAAACAGTACCACGTCTGATATGTACAACACGGGGTAACCGCGGTAACGTCATTATGCAAGGCCTAGGCGTACCATTGCTTCTTGATTCACCCCGTCTACTATGAGCGCAACACGGCATAACAGCGATAACGTCGATGTACAAGGCCAATACGTGTCGTTGTTTTTCTATTCAGTCCATCCACTGGCTGTACGAAACTTGGTTACCTTTTCGGTCCAGGACAGGTCGGCAGTCCAACCATCAGACGGAGAGTCGCTGGGGCGGGGACGGGGAGGATGCCATGCGCAGTCCAAACCGTGCCCTAAAACACAGACAAGCCGTGTCAGGTACAGTGAACCAAGGAGGGTTAGAATATGTGTATAGATGGCGTTTCATTAAAAAAAACTCGTGCCGTCGACCTGGGGAGAAGATTCAAGCTCGGCCTCTGCTCAACACGAGATGTGCAGGAAGTGGAGGCCGCAACGATCAACGCGTTATCAAAGTCGGCGATGTGTTACGTTCAGTTTCGCAAGCTGCTGATGCCGCACGTCTATCGATTGCCTGGTGAGCGCATCAAGCAACGGGAGGCCATAACGCAGTTGACACCAGTCATTGCAGCGTGGGAGGTAGCATACACCATGACTCTGACCTCGCTGAAGGGGAGGGCAGAACAGTAGACCTTTTCCACGCCCAGGAGATGCAGGGCGTACACGACGCCCACGGTGTCGATGATGCTGTCGATTGCCCCGACCTCGTGAAAATGCACCTGAGGAAGTAGTGGTCGTTTCAATCAGCAGATATATACATGCTCCGG
The DNA here is from genome assembly GCA_034768055.1 of Saccharina latissima. Lineage (NCBI taxonomy): Eukaryota > Phaeophyceae > Laminariales > Laminariaceae > Saccharina > Saccharina latissima. The sequence goes on from JAXFYO010074094.1 coordinate 4,746, forward strand.
GCAACGCTCACCGCTCAAAACAAGCCTCCACGCACGCCGCAGTCATTGTTCCTGCCGAGACGTACTCGCCAGCGCCAACTCTTGAAAATCTCCGAAAAGCTACACTGACGTTGCCAACCTTATCAAGTGTCGATCCGTGCGTCTTCGCTTCCGCTTCGCCAAGAGCAGTAAAAGCCGCGATGCTGCGCTCCTTCACTTCGGCAGGAAGGCCCGACTCCGCCAGCATCTTGCTTATGGTAGCCAGGTTTCGAACGGGGCCATGCTCGAGGGCCTCGTCAGCGCCTGCTCGGTATTTTCACAGGCGAGACGCGGAGGTCTTGAAAAATGAAATAAAAATGCCGNNCGCCATGCCCCACACCAGCCCGCCCCCCGAATGACGGCAAACCCAGGGCCTGCACTGATACGCATGCCTCCGAATATTTTCGCAATAACGACAAAAACTTTCGTTCGCGACTACTGACACATGCACCACACTCAATCACACGCGACGCATCGTACATGTTCTGATTTTATCACCTGTTGGGTTTGCCGAGGTTGTTGCGACTTCTGGAGTTCGACCGCCGCCGTTGGCATCTTCGTGCGAATGGCTGGCGCCGCCATGGCTGTCGCTGAGAGTTTGATCATGGCCGTGGTCGTGGCCATGGCTATGACTATGACTNNGCTGTGGCTATGGCTATGGCTATGGCCGTGGTCTCCACCCGCATCAACCGACGCCTTCGGCACACCGGCTGGCCGATGTCCATACTTGCTGGCGACCTTAATGTGAGCGGCGGCGATGGAACCCTGCGCAGCAACGGCGGAGGGGCGAGCAACAGTACGCCGAACTGGGGCGTTTAGGGTGCTCGCGGAGACATGCTGGTCTCAAGGGGAGGGGTGATGCCGTAGTGCCTTCGTGCTGATGTGGAAGACAGCTCAATCATAGAGTTGTCTCGCAACAAGTGCGTCCGCAAGTGGAGCTGAACTGCTCTGGGCATAACGGGTATCATATGTAAAGTGTTACATCTAATGAACGAACCCGTGTACCTAAAAGCCCGTCCGTTATCATAGTCAAAGCCCGCCAGAAAGCGGATGACACTTGCGCGCCCTGAAGTGCAATCTGGCATCACAAGAGAGGACAGCATTTCCCCCCAAAACTACCCACCTTCCGCAAAAAGGCCAGACTAAGTGCTGGTACTACTGCTGTAGTACTCGTCGTACGTTCGTAGGTATCCGGGGTTGCTTTGACACCACGCTTCTTGCGCAGGTGTCAACACTGGCGACGATCGGAGGCGACAAAGAGGCCCGTGGTGAATCTAAAAGCAGTTGGACTACGCGGCTAATGTATCGCTGGAGCAACCGCACTTCCAACGAGAGGTCCACAAGACCTCGCGCTATTATTGTGATCTTCGAGAGGACCGCAACTCACCATTCCTTTCGTGACCTGGTGCAACTCGATATCCCACTCATCCTTGATGGGGGAGATAGTCCTCAGTCCGGTCAAGAGCTCCTCCAAGGGAGCACCCTTCGTACGTAAGCAAAGGGGGCGATTCGATGGCGAAGAAAGTGAGTCGGCGGGCTTTTCGTACTGTTACTATTATGGTGCAGCAGGAGTGCCTCTTGCGGTTTTGTTGGAGCTCGAGCACTACTGGTACGTACCATTGCTGTCTGTTGTGTTATACCAGCAGGTACCTCTTCTGCTATGATACCTCTCGTACTGCTGGAGGTATCCAAACAAGTTGAGTACGCACCCATCGTGCCTGAAGCAGACTCCGAGGCTACGTGGGACTGAATCTCGTAGTTATCGCACTGATTGGAAGATCGGAGGCTGAGAGCCCAGACTCCTCCAGCAGTAAACGAAGCTACAGGGAACAGGGTACAGGGAACAGGGAGTAGAGTAGCAGTATCAGCAGTACCAGAGTAGCACGTTCCTAAACCCACCGCATCTAATAAAGCCGCCAGCAGCATATCTCCAGCCACGCCACTGAAGCAGTCGAAGTACGCAATCTTCATGGCTGCAATCGAGTATTGATGGGCACAAATCGGCCCGCTACCTACTGCGTTGCTCTGATGTGGTATGCTGTGCACTACTACAGACTATATACGCACAGCACTGCTACGCTGTGTTGGTTTGTCATTATGTGTCGCTTGTTGCACGCTTTGACATACCAAGGGTTTCCATCTGGAACGGTGGCGTTTTTATCAGGGGTTGATGTTCTGCCGCGCCCACGGCAACGTTGACACAGACACACGCACACCACCAGCGATGGCTCTCCGCTTCCTGCTGACCGCAGCCGCGTTCTTCTCCTTGAAAGGCTGCCGCGAAGTACGTAGCTTCGTTGGCGTGGCCGTGATACCACGACGAGTATGCTCGCAGCAGCAAAGTTCCTTGGTAAATCATGAACGGTGTTGGCGGAGCGGCTTGCGAAGACCACGGGATAGGCGCCGAGACATGGCGACGATGATGGCGAGGGGCAGCGCTTTCCGGTCCACCGGGGAGTCGAAGCGACAAGCTCGCGTGTCTCAGCTCGTGACGGGAGAGCTCGCGAAGATTTTGAGGCAGGGGCACGGGATCAAAACGAAGGACAAGATTGACGACGACGTGCGTTGCAAGATAGCCGTGGTTGACGTCGATATGTCGCCGGACCTACGGACAGCGAAGGTGTTCATCTCCGTCTACGGGGACGNNGGTGATGGTTCGGGCAGAATGGGAATGAAGCGAGTGCCGGAACTGTTTTTCAGGGACACGGACATCGGCGCGGCGGTCGATTTGATGGCGCTGATTGACAGGGTTTCGGACAGCGACGAGGCTAGCGCGGCGGCGGCGCGAGAGAGCAGCGGCGACGACGAGATAGAAGGGTTTGAGGGCCTGACAGAAGAAGATTTCTTCACCTTCGACTTCGACGAGGACGACGACGATGACGAGGACGATGTCGGGTTTGATCTTGAAGAAGAGGAGAGTGATGGTGACTTGCAGTAAAGGGGAAGGGGGGGAGCATGTTTATCATGTTATTCATGTTTATTTGCGTATTTATCCATTTTCCCCCTTCGTTTCGTTCAGTTCAACTGGGAGTAAGTGCGGTACTCGTGACTCGTGACTGCCGCAATGGAGTGGGAAGTGGAGTTACCAGTTGCGTTTATGCCCGTGAGTACGTTGTACGCGCTCACGTTTCGCTAGTTTATCGGACTCACCCACCATCAGTAGTCCGCCTAGCCCGGTGCACACTGTTGCTTGTGGAGGTGTTGTTCTGCTTTATTCACGAGGAGCGCAATGAGTGCAGCGTCCAGTTAGCCCGCTGTTTTTGAAAGTCAGCTTCCGGAGCAGATGCAGGTGTACGTACTCTACGAGGTACAGGGTACGTATACTCGTACATATCATTGGACGTTTTAGGTGTTCTGACTCGTGCATGATGGCGTCGGACCTGACTAAATGCTGAGTCTTTTTCTCACCGGCTGCTCCTTTGAGGGCGCTCGATTGCGCGATATTTAGATTTCCAGTTTTCCTGGAACAGCGAGAATGGAATCGTCGTTACATTAACATTTTCATTAATTCATCGATGCGGGGTGGCTCTGGCTCACCTCTTGGGCATTTCTTGCGAATCCATCTACGAGCGTATGCGTTTCTCATGTCCTTTTCATCTGTCTGAGATCCATGCTCTTTGACTCGTATCATAGCTTGTGACCGCAGGGGTGGTATCACTCTACGAGGAAGGATCAGTACGTACGGAGCCAGGGTGTGCTGGATGTCCATGCGTAGAGTATAATGTACGGTTGAATGAAGGACCACAAACACACACACACATGATTCATTGTGGTCCCTCATCCAGCCGTGTTGTGACACTCATACCCTTTGGGTCATGGCTACGTAATGTCCAGGCACTATTTGTGAATCCATCCATGATTTTCTCACCATCTCCTTTTCATCTGTGTCTGAGATGTTTGCTCTCTGTCTTCTAGCTTTTTGACCGCGGAACTGGTACGATAATCTATCTACGAAGAAGAATCAGTACGGAGCCACGGTGTGCGTTGCGTAGAGTAGAGTAGGAGAACGAAATTAATGTGAAAGACAGCGACTATACACATGGTTCATTGTCATCTCTTAGTCAGTGCTCGTAGTGATGTCACTCTCATACCCTCTCGTGTAATGCACGCATACCCTGGGTTATTTTCTCGGGGACGAATTGCCAGTATGACACCGATGTTGCATGTTCCTGTCGGGACGACCTGAACGGTTGACCTCCGAACTGTATAATCGATCAACTCATCGACTACCCTTGCAGAGGGCCAGAGCATGCTCCCCAAGGATGCGCATGGGTGTAGAATGTGGTATCATATGTAAATTTATACTGGCTGTGTTGGTTTGAAAAACACTATTAATAGGTCCCAGACTATCCTCTAAGAACGCAGTCATCTGCCTACTGTAAAGTTGGGAGTTGTATCAAAGTACGAGTCTCCAAGACCCGCCGCCCTGCTTCACTCCAGTCTCCCGCAGCATGCGTCTGCCTGCGCCTGGGTAACACCGCACAAGACTTTCGCAACCTTAAGCGGTGGAACCCACGAAAAAAATGCGCAAGCTCGTGTCAGTACCTTCGAACCAGCCACCCGCTGCTAGAAATGTGCGTCCAATGAACGTTAAGAGCGCACGATAACCCAGTGGCGCCGGCGCTTACTCAAGACGGCTGCTGTCACCGCCACCTTGCTCCCTGCTGCTTCGGTTGGCGGCTTCGCTTTCCCAGCCGGGCATCTCGTTGTCGGCTAAACGGAAGTCGGCGTCCATCTCGATGCAGTTGTACATGGTGTAGCTGAGCTTTTTCGCCATTACCTCGTCGGAGGAATACCGAGGCAAGTTGATGGAGAAGAAGCAGGTGTGCGCTTTCGGGAGGTACTGGTCCGGGTCTTCCCTGGCCCCCTCCCCGGTGGGGCTGTGGATCTTGAACTTCTGGTGGAAGTCGGCCGCCTGCGAAGGCAGTCGAGAGCGCGCCCACACGAAGCGCAGAAACTGCGAGCGATCGCGGTCGTCGAAGGCGCGTAGCACCCTCCAGAAAGACTGAATGTGCGCGTCGGACGGAGACATGTCGTCGTCGTACTCCGTGTTGCGCTCCAGCAGGTCTACGTCCACCCCCGGTCGCCCGCACGCCTGCAGCTCGATCTCCTCCCACGTGAACAGCGGGAGAGCAGCGCTCGGGACGACCGAGGTAAACCCGTCTCTCACGGCAAATAGCGCTCTGTCTCCCTCGCGAAGCCACGCCTGCGCTACTTCTTGAACGCAGAGCGACAAATCCGACGATTTCACAGGTGCTCCTCGTACCCCCGGACCCAACCCCGCTATTCTCTCTCGCGCAACGGCTGCCGTGGTAGATCCTTCGGGTACGCCTGTAAGGATGGATTCCATAGTGAAGCCTTCGAGGCTAGCGAGATCCGCCTTTTCGTCGGCGTTTGGGTTTGCCCGTTTCCTAACGGCTACCCGCTCGTGGATACTTTTGACAAAGGCGTGCGCCGTGGAGTCGATGTGCACAAGGTCCGCTTCCTGCAGTGCTTCTCCTACAAGCCCCTTCCAGAAAATTCGCGAGAGCCTCCATGGCGCCGCCACCCGACAACGGAGAGCGATTCCCATGAGCTGCCCTAGGAATCTGTACATGCGCAAATAGCGCTGCTGTTGGACGTTCGCCTTTACCATAAATTCTGCCTCCGCACCATCGCCACTGCCGTCTGACCTCGTGCTTGGTGTGGGCTCCAGAATAGGAAGCAGGCTCTGTCCGAGCTGACGGAGGGTCGAGCCAAATGCTTGCTCAGCATTGTCGGCTGTGGGCGATGAAATTATAGACGTGAGCTCGGAAGCAACTTGGGTGAATATTTCTCGGTAGGGCCCACCNNCACCGTAGTCATCGACACCTTCTCCCTCGAACTTCACCTATTAAGAGCCGCCGGCAAGACAAAGAAAGATGGGCATTATCGCTTTGCTGTCGCTTGCTCCAATCAAACAACAAAATAAAATGAACTGCGAACCCTTTTCTTCCCGCAGTGTCACCACATTTTCCTACGTACTGATCTGGCGAGAGAGCGTTCGAAAAACCGTTGCAGATCCTACTGTAAGTGTTAACTTGAAAACCACAAAACGCGAGTTACTGCCGAACAGCCATGGCGTACCCTGTCCATCTGGCGTCCAAAGCAGTAAAGAGCAATGGTAAAGAGTAGGGCAAGAGCTAGTGTTACGCATGAACCCTAGTAGACCTACCCATTCGTCGGGCACACACTGTTTTGGCGCTTGTTTCTCCTTATATGCTGCATGTTTATGTGTAGAAATATGTAAATCTGGAGGTTTGAGATGCACCCCATCGCACTACTCCACGGCGATCTTTTATC